>JAAAKL020000154.1:0-56844 GCA_010016065.2 Carybdea cf. marsupialis auct. non (Linnaeus, 1758)
GCTACTTTCAAAACACAGTTTGGTATAAGTTTTATTGATTTCTTCCTATCTCAATTCTGACGATTATGTACTCTGAGTAGTGTGACGAAAAAAGATTTTCAGTACTAAAACGTTTTCACTACTTCGTGCAATTTTATTATTATACTATAGAATCTATAAGTCCACTACTTATTTTATACGTTAGCATCTTATCTTTTTATGACAAAATATAAGCAACCAGACAGAAGCGAGATGTATATTGTGGGATATCCTACCTAGGAAAGGATAACTTTGAAACTCAACTCATGAATGCTCACTTAAAATCTAAGATCATACGTGCCAGCTAAACCACTATTTTTTAAGAGCAATATCAAGTGTGCTCATTGGCTTTGTATTGCTTTCAAGTACATATAAATTTACAGAATTCACATTCCTAGCAAGAGAATAATCATACTTGATTTCGTACGTCATGTTTCAGCCTAATCGTTTTCTTTTTATACGTCTGTCTGATTAAAGAATTTGCATTTTAATAGACTGGGTAAATTTCTCCAATCTGCATGTGAGGAACCATGTTATCAAATCAATGAATCAAAAAAGGTTTTAAGCTAACAGATAGCTAATCTATACTCAAGTCTACCGAGTCGTGTATTGGTTTATTTGTACGGGCAACTTTTAAGGGTCACAATTAAATCAGAATTAACACTTTATAAATCTAGAATCTTATTAGGTCCAAACTGTAAATCTCATTCCAATACATCAAGAAATTATAGGTGATTTGCAAGGATTCTACATGGACAAACATACAGCTCATGTGATACAGAAAATAACTGACACAGCATTCAATCACTTAAATTATTTAAGCTTTACGTGTTCCAATTACACATCATTGTTCTGTAGGCCTACATTACTTTCTTAAGAAACCTATGTACAAGAAGATTATTCGGAATTTTTAAAATCTTAAGAAGTTATCTGGACTAGGATGAGCTTTCTTACGAAAAGTTCCAATACGTATCAAAGGATGTACCTAGGTTATGATATAGCATCAAGGCAGAAAACATCGTTTGGTTTTAAGTTCTAGCGTAGGCAAAAATGATTGAACGATCGCTCCACCCTGTCATTAGCTTGCACAAGCGCATCCATTTATCACATGTAACACGCACGAAATCCCGCACGTTCTCTTTACTTTCAATGACAACAATATTTAAATCTTTGTCACGTGACAAGGTCTTTATAACGACAGTTTAAAAGACCTAAACTTTGTGCTCTGATGAAGATCGGCTTGTTACACTGTTAGCATCTACCATCTTGGGGCATGGTGTGTAACGGCCGGCACCGGCAGTTTAGTGGAAAAGATTGAGTAGATCAATATGGCTGACATGTTTGCTCTTGAGTATTGTAACTGGCTTGATTGGTCGAAATATAGGTCACCACCTATACTTTATATAATTTGTGCTACTTTTCCGTTTAGCCTGATTTCTTGTCTAATGTTAAGGTAAAACGATATGATATGCAGGGTTTGCATTTTTAAAAAAAGATGTTGTAGTAACTATACCACTGCAACAAGCTTTAGTGCATATTTTAAGTTTCGATTTAGGTGAGTATATCTAATTGTACTATATGAAGTCTTGAAGTTGGGATCTCATCCCTTTTGTCTAAAAAAAATTACGAAGTTTTAAGAAAATTACAAAACTCAGTCTTTCAGATAGTGTCTTAATAAGAAGTAGTTTACAACACAAGCCATAACCTCGTCTGGTACTCTAGATTGGTGTCATGTTAATTCGAATGGCTATCCTGTTCTGATCAATCTTCTTTCAGCCACTTCTGTGCGTACATTGCTTTAAAGAACTTTTGTCAGGTGGCTGACAAAGACCAATTTAGAAATAAGGGTCATCGTTAGAGCAAAACTTAGAATTTTGTAAATGATATTCATGAAGCTTAGGACTAAGCCTTCACAGTCCCTCTTACTGTAAGAGGAAATTTGACACTTGAACTTTGTCATTGAAGTTGTTCTGATCTATCTCAAGATCTACAAATTAAACGATCACAGTCAGCCTTGATGTAAGAGGTAATGTTGATACTTGCTCTTAGTCATTTAAGATGCTCTGATCTATCTCAAGATTGACAAATCAAGTCTTCATTTTGATTCTTGCTGTAAGAAGTAATGTTGATACTTGTTCTTAGTCATTGAAGTTGTTCTGATCTATCTCTAGAGTTATAATTTAAGCTTTTAGGCTGTGATAAGCTGGCTCAAACTTGGAGGGGCTAAAAACTGCTGAGAGGTACGGTATGCGGTAAAATTTTGATTCAGACATTTTGCTATTATCAAGGTCGTAAATATTGGACCCTTCTATTATAGGAGCGGATGCATGTAAGTTGTGTGAGTTGGTAAGTAATTGCTCTAATTAAAATAATGGACGAGGGCTCATTTTTACGTCGTATTTAGTGACAGTGACCTAAGCGTCCGAACTTCGTAATTTGACAAAAAAATGCTACACCCGAAGCTGCTCTGCTGGACTTTGACTACAGAACATGTTAAATGGGAAAAAATGACGACAAAATGTTACTGCATTGGCTGCAGTCGCACAGAACAGATACCTAGTTTATAATGTCCAATTAAAGCGATTCTCATGAAAATATGGAATGAAGTGAATCATTAAGTAAAACCATTCTTCATGTTGTCATATAACAAAAGTTCTGCGGGGTTAAGCGAAACATTTTTCTCTTCCCTTCTTCCCTACATTCAAAGTTTCGTAAGCCATCATGACAGAACCTACAACATGACTGTCCCTCCCCATTAGACATTATTTACAGATTAAATGATCCCTCGTTTCCTCTAAAGCTTAGTTTACACTTCGAGATTGCCTTAACTTTTGCTTTTACAGTTTATTCAAAAAAATATATTTTGAAAGTGCGAACACTTTCGCTAAAAGTTGAAATGGTGATTTGATAGTCGACGAAAACGTTAAAAAATCCCTGTACAATAATTTTAAGCTTCTTTATGTTTGCCTTCAACTTAATAGAATGCAAAACATGAGATGCGGTTTTACTCTTTCAGTAAGAAGGATTTGAGAATGGGAGCCAGAAGATGTGTGCATTTTCAAGTTGATTAAAATATTCATCGTCAGACGTAAAGAAGTAAAATTCATTCGACTTTTGTAAGGCGAGAACACGCTGCACGATTTTGTGCATGCAAACTGCCATAATAAGAAGAGACAGATTGCCGTCTGGAAGCGAGTGGGACACGAGATGTGTGTTAAAACGGATTATAACTAGATTAGAGCTAATATTGCATCATTGTAAATATTAATCTTCGAGAAAAGACTGGACAAATTGGTTACTCACCGGAAGAGAGATAAATTTTATAGATAATTACGTAGCTTTTCTTCATTTTCACACATATTTTGAAGGCCAACTTTTTAGCTCGATCATAATTTTGATATGGTCTGAAACTACATTATATTATAAGGAACCGTAAACATGTAAGTATCTCCCTTCCATTTTATATTTGTGAAATTCTTTTAAGAACTATCTGATGCATTTACAAACTTAGGAGTGTATCTGAAACGGTATTCATGTTGAAGAACGCTTAATTTATATTAAAGTCTGTGCGCATACGCAAATGAACATGTTATACCACAATAAGTTTAAAGTTAATTATAAAAAAGATCATACACGTTACCATAATCCACCTCTACTTTCCAATTTTAACCTCGTTGACGTTTGTAATCGATGCCGAAGAAATAACGCTTTTACAATATGCCGCATTTGTATCTTGCTGTTGTCACTTGTCGCTGTTTTAACGTCGTCATCAGATGCAGATGGAACCAAAAATTCATAATAGAAATGCACTTAACTTTGGGATGAAAATTGGACGATTCAATTGCAGGAGTCTGTATCGTCGAACAAATGAAGTATGAAAAATACATGACACAAACAGTCTTTTAAAGGTAGGTTCTCTGCTTTTTGGGTAAGACCAATGTGTAGTATCTTTTCTTATCAATCCCCTTTCAAGTGGAGGTGGAGCGGTTAGTATACCTGTAGATACTACACCAACAGATAGGGTCTGGATTCAACGCCGGACTGTATCCTTTCTGTTATCCATCCCGTGAGAGGCGGTACCACTGGGTGGTTGAGATGGCTCATTGGCAGTCTCTTCTCCCTGGTGGAAACACAGTGACGGTCGTAAGTCCCAACCTACCCTTTGTTTTTAGTAAGCTTGTTCAGTGGCTTACTTGGGTAGTTCCATTTAACAGTACACTGTTTATTAGGAGTATGCGATATGAGAAACGTGCAAACACTGTGTTGGAAACGAAAACAAACTTCTGTTGTTAACAATCAAGAGTAATCATGGAAGGTGAGGATTATCTTTTCAAGCCGTTTAAAACTGAAACGCTTTTAATGGGCAAGTGGGGCCTATGAAGGATCTGTTAGAGTTGAAAATTGTATCATGTTGTGACAGCCAATGTCTGACTGAATCTGACAAGGCACCATACAACGACGAATACAAACAGCAATATCATTTCACGAATACATGATCAGAGGAGAAATAAATGCAAAGGGATGAGAGAGGTAACTGGGGAAGAAAAAGAGTAGCTGTGACCTACTAACAATTGCATGGTAACTAACAAAGGTACATGGGTGCTTGCACAAATAGACACTGCATGATAGGCGGAAGAGTTTTCTTTACACTAGATATTGAACTACGAAAACATTGATTTTCTGCTCATAACAGTAACTGCCCATGGTTGCAAAAAATGTGTTATGTGCAGCAAATTTATGACAATGAGGCAGCCGGTAAGAAATATAAATAGTCGAATTGGTTAAATTTATCCTCCATGTAGGTTCTTTATATGAAATTCAGCCACATTAGGACTGTAAAAGATTAAAAAGGAAAGCTATCCATAATAAACAGTTTGAAAATATACTACCAAGACTGTGATTATAGCGGTTTTAACTCTCAAGCCACCTGCTGGTGTCAATGTGCATTTTGAGCTCGTTTGTATTTACTTCCAGGCAATGGCAAGCAGACGAAAACCAGTTTGCTGGAGGTACGTATGATGAATGTTGTTCATTTGACTGCAAGCAGCACTCAGTGTTCAAATTATCCTATCGACAGGCGTAGTTAAAATAAGAAAGACTTGTAGTTTTCGTGAAATGAAGTAGCACTACTACATAAAATAACTGACTCAGGCTTGAGCGACCCAGAAAATAGGCTTTACCAATGCTTAGAACTTTCGGTTTCGGGGAAAAACGTTTGATATAACCATAAGTGGCAGGAGTATGCATCTATGGCCTAACATAACACCATGTACGTTATTACGTCCTTGAAAGTTTTGTATACGAGATAAGCGCATCCAACAGGCTTTAAGTCACAGCGATGAGAAATACTCAGTACAAAGAGAGCTAAAAGATGCTGGAGAGGATTCGTATGACAGCTACTTACAGAAATGACACAAGCATTGTCTCTAAGAAGAAGGCTCAAAATGTCTTCTTCTGGGGTAAAATTGCAAGTGGAGAAAATAAAGGCAGTGTGTTAATCAAGTCACTACCAAACTAACGACTATGGAGATGGCAGCATCGAAAAACAAGGATGGAAAAAATAACGTGCAGTTTCATACAACCCCGTTACCTCTATCGGTCTGTGGTGTTGATAGCGTATATCCTGCCTCGGCTTCTTCCACTTTTCAAGAGTGCATGGCATCTATCACCTCAACTACAAAAAGGTAAGCTTTTTTATGACAACAAAATTTAGCACAGTTTTTTTTAGTTCTACATAGGTTCTTCACAAGTTTGTGCATGAAAAAGTTAAGTTGTTAAACTGCTCTATAAAAAGACTTGGTTTATAACTCACTATAAGTTCTAGGTATATACTGCAAACAATGCTCTCCTGGGCAGGAAATATTATTCGGGTTTTTTATGAATCTTCTCAGATTAAGAAATGAGAGAATGAGGATTCGTGTCTTGGAAAAATAATTCCTAGGTAAAAATGTTCCATTGATTGATTTACCCATTTTGAGGCTCCATTTGTGAAGAAGTCAATTTAGTACAACATTTGGAATGCCACGATTCTTGAATTAGTTTGTTGGTGGTTGCAAAACAATAAGACTGCACGAAATAGCGAAAACATTTTAGCATATAATAGTTTAAATACTATATAAAATGGTAAAGTAAGTTTAAATATCCTCGAGTAAAAAAAACTAGGTCGGGCTCATAGACAGCTTTAAAAATCTAGTGGGACTGATCTAAATTTTGGGTGGGCTTGATCGCCATTTATTACCACCGAAAACGTTACTTCATAGGAGCGTCTAGAGAGCTTTGGAAAGAGTTTGAAAAACTGTCATTTTCTCATAACTTATTATGATAGCCCTATTTTGCTTAAACCCTTTGCAGATAGTGGTAAAAATAAACCTTAAACCTTTGTTTAATCGAATATTATTGACTCTCTAGTACAACTACAAGCATATCTAATTGAATTTGAGTAAATACTTAGACCAAAGATGTTATGATTTAGGAGGCAGGAGAAAAAAATAACTATCACCTTCACTGTGAAAAAATGGGCAGTATTGGCCTATGTATGATATTAGAAATTTTTATGTTATATGTTAGTATTTATTTCAGAAAATTATGACTTAACCAGTAAAATCGAATGGGTCAGAAAACAAGGTGAAAGGTTTTGTGCGTGTCCATGTACAACAAAAAGTATCATACGTAAATTTAAATGATCTTGTAGTGACTTTCCACTCTCTACGGCAATAAGCGTCTACAGAAAATTAGTGGAACTCACACTTTATCCCATTAGTCAATATTACAACTAATGAGTATTACCTTGTTTAATACTTTGAGCAATTACAGACTGTAATTTTGACCTTATGTGGCATATGAAGATGCACTGCTATCATCGCTCCAAGTATGAACTAAGACTTAGCCTCATTTTTCATTTAACTTTTAAAATGGCTTCACAATGTTTTTGGCTGAAGTTTTACTCAGCTTGAGTTTAGAAGGTGATCAATAATATGGTGAGAAGGTATGACTTTTTTAAAGCTTAACCATCTTGAGAAAAGTTGTAGTTAATTGATGATAACATATATCTTGTCGGCCTGATTTTTATTTCGGGGAGGGAGGGGGGCTGATTATAACTTTCGGGTGACTTAGCCCCTGATAGCGCCCCGTAGATACGGCCCGGACTAGGTTTAAGTACAATTTCACTAGCAATTGTGGTTGATAACGATGTCCTTACACTATTTTCTTCTATTTGTTGCATCAGAATCATATGTGTTATTCCTATAGAAAATAAAGACAATTATCAGTTAATGTTTCCGTAAATAAGCACTGACACTTTGGAAAGAATTTTACGTTATACGTTTCGTACGCATGTTCTTACACACTCTTTCGATCCACACCTGTACACATATACCTAAACACAGGAAATATAAACTTTTAAAAGAAACACATACAAGAAAAGAAAAAGACTCGACGTACATACACACATAAATGATCAGGCCATAAATGAAAGAAACAATCGAGAAAAGAGGATTTGAAAGTATCATGTTTGAGGAGAGCTGGAAAACTGTCACCACCGGGATTCGAACCCATAGCCAACGCCATTGAGGCGTGCTGCTCTAGCAACTAAACTATGGTGACCCGGTGATAACATACTTCACTTTTCTCTAGTCGCCACATTAGCTCCTGATCATTTACCAGTAGGCATACAGCTCTACTCCATCTGGAGACTGGACTCTATGCTCCATGTGACTTGATTAAGGAAGGACTTATGTGCGAGCCACCAACTTTTCCAAGGCCTATTGAAAGTTACAAAGTGTCGTTGAGATCAGAGGATTTGAAAGTATCATGTTTGAAAAAATACAGGAGAAAAGTGACATTTTCAGTTTGTTTAGTAGATTGGCTGATATCAAGGTGAGAATGTAATATTTGACTTTAGAAACATATTGCACCCATTTTCGTAACAGCGATTTTACACTTCTCATTAGTGCATTGCAAAGTGCTTTTTAGTAGAGAGGATTTAAAATGGGCTGTGGACAGCATGACGGGCCGGATGGCAGTCCTTCCTTGGTCAAGTCACAAGGTGCAGAGAGGCTGGCCTCCAAAATTGCGTAGAGCTGGACGTCAATATCCTCCTGCAGTGGTTGGGAGTAGCTGGAGTTGATGTGGCGACTAGAAAAATAGATCATGTTATCAGCGGGGATCAGCTAGCTAATTTAGTAAAGCGCACGCCGTGAATGAGTGGGTCACGGGTTCGAATCCCGTTTCTCTTGTATCTATTCAAACATATTCTTTCAGATACTCTCTTCTCAAAAACACAGTTAAAAATCGTACTCTTAAATATCCCAGTTTTAAAACTTAACCATTAAAAAACTTTTATTCCTATCAATGATAATGCTCAAAGCATATGATCAGTTGGCACGCATTTGTTTGAATTATAAATATCAATAAATTTCCAAAACTTAATCGTCTGCCTTTTAAACTCAGTGGGACTTTTTGCTTTATCTGCAAAAGTTCATTATCTGGGGCAGATTGTAGAAACGTCTTACCTAATGAGAGATGACCCAGTTAAACTACTCTTCGAGGTCGTTTAAAGACGTAAACTTTACTAATTAGCAAAGTATTTTCCTTAGATCCACCGCTAAGGCCAATTAAATTGTACCCAGGAATGGATAATTATTCTAATAAGTTAATGGCGACTTATGCATGATCTTTCTTTTAAGAAGTCCATGGCTGTGTGTTTTTTACCATTAAATACAAATTGTCTTGGACTTTTTTTATTCACGTCTTGCTACGGAAATCAACTTCTTGATCAGCAGCCGATTTAAAATCAATATAATACTCACTTTTGTCTACACCCGCTCACGAAGCTGGCCCTCTGGGAGAGGGGGGGCGGTTAAGATCTCAAAAATTTCGAAGGGGGGCGGTTAATATTCATCATTTTCTGGAAATCATTTTAGATTAAATTTGTTAGAGCTCGCTAAGTTAAACTCAAAATGGCAATGTATGTTCTAAATGCTATCGAGTCCAAATAAAATTCCGCTAAGCCTTTGGTTTTACGCTTTAAAATACGGTTACAATTTTGCTCAGGGGGGGCGGTAAATGATAGAAATTTCTCTCAGGAGGGGCGCCGCCCCCCTCGCCCCCCCCCAGCTTCGTGACCGCTGAAACATTATTTTTAAACGAGCACGATAGATTCTGTAGCTGAGTCAAGTCGACCTCATTCCCTTATTGCCTTCTCAACAAATTTATGGGATAAAATCATAAACTCTGTGCATACAGGGCGACTGGCTTTTACTTTTACACTGTTGGTATAGAGAGTTGAGCCACTGGTCTATATCCTTCCACCATCTTGTACTTTTCAGGTGCTTGCCTAAAAGGGGAAAATATTTATCCGTTCACTTTAAAACCCTGCCTATTTTGCATCTTTTGTCTTTTGGAGGACCAATATTTCCTTTAATGTAAATTTACCGAAGCCCTTGTTTTATCTTGGCGAGTAAATTTGAACTTAAACCTAGGTCATCCTTGTCGCGTTTTCTGTTTACGACATTTTTGTTACTGGCGTTCAAACACTCTTGGGAGGGTAGTATACAAAAAACCATGGTATCGAGGAAAAATATTTCGACCCAAAATAGTGAGACCCCCCTACAATTAAGCCACTGCGAGCGCATATAATTTAGATAAAGAACAAATGTCGTGAGACCTTATCAAACACGGTTAAGTGCCTTAATATCTTAAGCAATATATTTCTTAAATAGAATCATAATATGCAATCCAGTGTCGCTGCACGTTAAGACATTAGTCCTTCTGCCTCAATATAATTACATCAACCAGAAATCCAGTTCGTGCTTCTGAAAAGCAGCGTAGATTATATTTAAACCCCGCAAGAACATTTTCGTGCAGGGAAACTCACGGTGTTCTTTTCTCTAAATCTTCCGTGAATAGATGCAACAAAGAATTGCATGTATTTGTCCTCTTTGAACATTTCAGAAGCGACCAGCGGCCAATGTTTACGTGATAAGCTACTTTCTGGCAGCTCTACTTGCCGCCATGCATGTGAAATATCCAGTATTAAAAACGATCAAATAGCCGAAGCCAATTTCTCATTAACGTACAAAAGATTCGGTTTATTTAGGCTCCAAGATTTATAAAATAGCAGCTGTTGTATTGAATCGTTTGCCTCCACAACTCAGGGATTTCACGATTTGAATCGGTACGAAAGACAAATTTAAGCAGTCTACAACAAGCAGCATTTCCCCCACTACGACGAGGTAAATTATATTCTTTACAGCAAAGCAAGGCTTTATTCAATCGAGATCTTTATATTGAAACGATGCAGCAGAAATTGCTATGCACTAAGTACTAAATCAGAGCACGGAAAATGATTTTATTGTTTTCAGATAAATACTTTCAAGCAAAGACTGAACCTGATTTCATTTCACTTTTTCAAACCAAATTTTACAGTACTATGAAGATACAATGAGAGAAGGTAATTTAGACTCTCCTTTTCATAAAAACAAGTTTATTGGAACATTAGCCAAGATTTCCCCAAAACGTAAGATCAAGTAAACTGTAAGGTGTAGGTGAGATTTCAGCTTTAAAATACAAAATACGCTGATTAATATAACCGTGTCCAATCAGTATGATAAGAAATTTATGAAAAATGAAATGAAAACAACAATGGCTCAATAATTCTCATGGCAACTTTCCCATTTTGCCAAACAGTTATCGGGCGATTCTAAAATCTCAATATTTTAAAAAATATTGTACTGTCCTTCATTATCCATTATGTCCTTTAAACCACGAAAGAAAATACCGTCACCAATTATGAAAATAGCGTAGAATACTGCAGATGTGTTTGCATATGTGTGTGTGGGGGGGGGGGGGGAGCAGTAAGTAAGGGCCTACCTTAAGCGTGCTGGTGTTAAGCAAAGGGGAAAAGGATTTTTTTGGTAAACAAAAAAAAAAAAAAACAAAGAAACGAGAAGATGGGGGGGGGGGGGGTGGTGGGGGTGGGGGGGGGGGGGGGGGGGGGGGGGGGGGGGGGGGGGGGGTCTGTAATGAAGGTACTACAGTAAGTATGCTGGTATCTAGCAAAGAGTACAAGTATTCTTTGGCATAACGAATACTATGTGAAAGGGTTTGGAACAGAATTTTTTGTAGAGAATCAACATTTTGTAGCCCTGAAAGTGTTCTCCGTTTACTGTTCAGACTTAAAAGATTATATATATACCAAACCTTCTTGCCTAAGCAAGTCAGAATATTCAAGGCAGCAAACAAACCTGACTTTATCAGACCGTTTCTCCAAAGTTAAGGTTTTATAAGTATGGAATTATATACATACTCTGTTTAAGACGTTTCTTAGGAACCTCATCTCAGCCCTGAAAGATTCTTACAAGTTTGAGTTTGAGCCCTTGTTCCGTATAAATCACGTCTTACAAAGAATAAGTGCATTGTCACAAAATTATTACAAGTACTACGTGGGAGAAGCTAAATAATGTATTAGCTCAAGTCTGCATCTCAGGCCCATTTTGTAAAGTTATCAAAAACGTGCAAATGCGATTAACCTTTTTTATCTTTACTACGTTGATATCAGTGCCTGGTAATGATGTTTCGTGGGAAGCACAGAAGCAAGGATGCTGTAAATGCGGCTTTTATTCTTGGTTGTAGGACATTTCTACCTTCAGGGACCATCCAAACGTACGCCCGTCTCCTTAAGTGTTTGTAGGATTAAGACGAATGTATGGTAACAAGAGTACGGGTGCAGAGGTAAAAATCACTGTTCGCAAAATCCTTATATTACCCTAAGTACCGATATTCGGAATGATAACAACGAGAACCAGGTATGAAAACAAACAGTTTAGAATCACGATTCTACTACACAATGCCATTTCATATGCTAGCATTTTTTTCGTGTCATAGGGGAAACATTAACGGAGGAACATTCTTGTCAAGAACATTTGTTACATCAATTTCATATTTATGTCGTAGTGTTTCTCCTCACGTTGGACCATTTGAAAAGGTGCATGGTTGGCGAGGACCTAGGTGATAAAGCCAATGCGGACAGCTTATTGCTTTCTTGATGTTATTATTTCGGTTTATATAAAAGTGGAAAGGTAGTTGTAAACTGCCAAGATCGAGCCCTTGTACTTTACACTAAATATCAAAGATTGCATCGGTTGAAAACAGATGTAAAAGTAGGGCAGAGATACTTGACTGTTCTGACATATTTTGATAGTTCGCTTTTAAAGGAATACAGAAAAACGAACCTTCTTCAAAGAACCTCCTATATAAAAGTACAGAAATAAACGAGTACCAGTGAGACAGAAGAGGACGGAGAGTCAAAGTGAGAGTATCTGAGCGTTAAAAATAATCTGGAGTTTTAGTGTTACTAATTAGGTATAATTCCTCAAGTTGTCCGAGGGTATAACTGATACGCAAATTGTCCGTACATTTTAGAACGCTGATATATTTATTGACCAACTAAAGACCCACTATTTTCTCGAATGTGAACGTCTGAATCGTTTCCTAAGCTGACAATTCCAGGGGAAAAGATAAAGCAGGAGCTAGTATTGCCATAGCTATTTTGACACCCTTCCAACACAAATCGTATACAACATAGTTAGCTGAGGACCATATGAAGGACAACAAGTGAGATGAGTTTTCACGATGAGGACGTTAACGTCTACGAACACTCAGAGATGTGCTTCAGTGTCTAAACATTCCTACAAAAATCGCAATATACGCTTGAGAATAATGTTTTGCTTATGGTCTATGGGTGGTTGCAGATGTCATTGAATTTCCGGTTAGGATCTTGATTGTAATATGTATTTGATATCATGTTTCGTTTTTTTCATGATAAAGTTGCAGAGACGATCAATCCTCGAAGCAAACAAAAGACGAAGACTTTTGATTCCTCTGAAAACAACACTAGGCTGTCGCAAAGTGCTTTACTGCAATACGCAGCAGAAAAGGAGGGTCCTCTACATCAAGAATGAGGGGAGGTGAAGAGAGGTATTGCCTGAAAACAAACATGCTAGCCCCTGCTACACTTGTCCCCTCACGCTTGTGAAGGCACGTCAAATTTATTTTGACTTTAATCGTTTGTTTCGCCTAACAGAAACAGTTGTTCAAACGCATAGTGCATTATGAACTAATTTTCTAGATCTATCGGTCAAGCTCGATTCCTTCAGTTTAGTAGTTCAGAAAATACAGCTTAAAAGGTAGGTAAGCTGGCTTTCCAGTTGCTATCCATGATGTCTTCTAGAGATGTAATATGCTGAAAAGAGGCTTCCATCCGAGACCTTGAGAACTTAGATTCAAAGTCAGTCCGAATCCTCTGCAGGCCACATGCAGTTTCCAAATCTCCCTTAACTACTATGGACATGAATAAATTCCGTTTTCTGCGTCCTCATATCACCAAAACCTTGCGAAAGTGGAACGAGAAACCAAAGATAGTTACACAGATCATCAGTTTAAACTTCTCAGGCGCAGACTAGCCTCCCTATTTACTTTTACCTAAAGTGATATTTACACAAGCGTAAGCACACGTACACACAAATACACCAACACACATTTTGTGGTAGGGCCACTTCATAATGCTGCTTCTGCATTTCATAGGAATCTCCGGAAAGCAGAACTAGAAAACCGACACAGTTACAGAGACCTTCAGCACAAAGTTCTTGTGGTCCGAGGCGCTAACTCTCTTGCCTAGATTCTAATTTGTCTTAAACAGTGTCATAACTGCCTTGTTACTTTGATCTTACCCAATAATAAGCCGATTACTCACAAATACTCCTTATTGGCAAGGATTTATTTGCATAGCCTATACTTTCTATGATTTGCGGTCTCGGAAGGATCGCAACAGACTTAACCGTTAAAGAAATGTGGCTAGAAGATCCATTACATTGAGTGTGTTCTTCAAAATCACCTTGTCCCTTTATCAAACTTGGACAATTGTGATGGGATTTAAACTGTAACTAGTAATGCGATGTTTCACATCACTATGAGGATAAAATCTCATCCTGCGGTTTGGTAATGGACGTCTAAAGTAGGACTAAAACTAGTTATGTGCCTAAATATCACCTATTCAACTTAACATTTCAAAAAAACAAAAGACCCTGTTATCATGTCTTGAGTTAAAGATAAAAATGCTCTTGAGTTTATTACAAGAAAGGAAGTATTAAACGCTAACAAGACTAGCTAGAGATTGATGAAAGTGTGCGGCAAATCACTGATCTCGTAGTCTGGGGTCAAACCATGTTGAGGGTCAAGCTTTCCATCTGCTGGTGAAAAAGCTTCACTTGCTGTTTAGGTCCACTAGATATATTCGGTATGTAATAAATAAGACAGAAAGAAACAGTTATTTTACGGGCGAAATTTATATGAGCACATATCACACTTGAATCAAATTCGTACATGACGTGCAAGGTCACCATTACCGCTTGTACTGTAGGTAATAAAGTTTCCTTGTCACAGCTAACTGTGTAACTATGCTAAATTAACATGTAAGGAAATAATTTTTAGTTTGGAACTAATTTTGGAACTCTGTTGTTGTCCAGAACGTCCTCTCGGCAAGGAGTAGCTTCTCATAACGTGGTAGCCATACCAAGCATTCAAAGCAAAAGCGTTTATCTCTAATTTTAACGGATTTCCAGGAAGTCTGGGTCCTATATAACATGATGCATATTTCAGCTGCTGGGACACACAACAGCCAGGCTTTTCTTTGAGTCATTTTAACCGAGCCACTAGGAGGTATAAACACTGAAATGCTTAAATAATTTACAAGGTTTTTTATTCTACGGATTATCTTGTTCCAAAGCCTACGTACAAACATTTTGAGTCTAATTAAGTCGCTAAAACAAAACCAGCTCTTAAAAGAAGCCAGGAGGCTGGAATAACATGCTTCCTTCAACAAGAAGCATGTCCTCTCTAATTGACATGTTTTGTTTCCGATCGTAAACCGTGCTTTCTCTAATCTAAAAGCTTACGATCGTAAAGTGATTTCTCGAGAAAGCGGCAGTTGATCATACGACAGTAATTCGTAATCTACAAGTCAAAGAGCAAAATGGTGACATAGAGGGAGAGACGCACATTTTGGCAAATTTAGACCTACCGCTTTGATAACAATAGCAACTTTTAAGCGATCAACGATAAAGCGAACTAAAGTCAAGCCATGAAAAGCTGACTCATAAATCTCAACCTCGTTTTGGTAAGAACGGAAATTAATTTGTGGAATGGAGGCTATTTATGAAATAGGGACCTTGTGAGAATGTAAGAATCGCTTCATTCATGACACTGAGTACTTCCTAGACTCCGGTTCCCGATCATAAAAAGTTGTGAATTCTCTCGGTCTCCACAGCAACCAATTTTCTTACGTACCAAGTATCTTACTGATTACTTAGGTTTGAGCTTGATGTCATGGCCTTGTTGCTTTTTGTAGTCCCATGAGACAAACGTATATCCTGGTTATCAACCCATAATACTTCCAAAAAACATATTTGTGGACTTGCATTTACTTCACATAAAGGACTTATAATGAAAACAACTAGTTACTGGGTAACCATCACTTAAAGTTTTAGTGTAGGCTATCTTGATATAGATCCTGTTGACTCAGATTTGATATACAAGAATTTACTTGTGTAGTACTTTGATAAACAGACCGCGCTGTCCGTTTATTGTCTGTGCAAAGCAAGGAACTAATATACTTAGCTTTACTTTTTTTCCCCGTCATATTGGGACTGGGCTTGAAATACTAGTACGACAGGTCAAATTGAGATCTTGCAAGATTTTCTGTGGCTTTTTTATTGCATCGCATCGGAATGTTGTGCTGTCATAGTATTCCAACTTTCTCGCCAATAATTTAAAGCTAGACCCCTAGGGACACTCCGGGGTCCACTGAAACCTCAATTTATCAGACATTTGTAAACTCAGACGCAGGTCAGGGATTCTGTCTACCTTAACAGTGAACATATAAGTAGTTGGTAGTGAACACGTGTTGATAACACCTATGTTACTGGTCACTCCTTTTCTTATCTCCTGTTTTCATTTCTTTCTTTTTGTACTTCTTCTCTTACTACTCATCTCATTTCCCTGTTTCTTCTATTTATCATAATTATCATCCTCTTCTTCTTTCATTCTCTTCTTCTCTTTCTTTCCTTCTCCTTCTTCCTTCCCTTGTATAAACAAAATTAGTCTTTGGACTAACCAAGCCACCGTGGAAGACAGAATTCAGAAAACACTGAAGAGTGGAATATGCTTTAAGAAGTGCAATAAACGCAGGAGATGGTGATGCAGGAGAGCGACGTTGGATAAAAAGAGTTTCAGCAGGACAAAGACAAAGGCAACATGTAAGAACGTTAGAATCAAAATATGTAAAACAGGTAAATAAAAGTAGAACCTAGAATTGTTTTTAAAGAACTAAACTAAGATGGAGAAATTCTTGAAATACTCTCCTTGGTACATTATTGATATAGTACAGAGAGTGAAGGAAAGTAGAAGATGCTATGATTGAGAAAATGCCCGATTATCTCTTTCGGAGACAAGATAACATTTTCTGTAGTTAAGCCGGACTAGCGTCATGCCTTGTAAAAGACTGTAACTCTTTTGCTCCGCCTTATTTGACACCTTACATATATTATCCAAGCGCTCCTTCTAGTAGAATAATCCCACCAGTGAGAGATCTTTTTTACCTGTCAAATATGTCCTACCTACCTTGTTTGTAAGCTAACATGACATTGACAGGTTTCATGATTGGTTTGGATAACTGGATTTTTGTTCAAGGGGTCATAGTTTGTAGCAAGCTGTAATGGAATATGTAAACCTTGTTGAAAACTCACCAAAATATCTTCACACCGGTGGTAGAAATAGCCAGTATTTTCTGACATGATGACCATACAGGCATTATGTTAAACTATGTAGCAAATTTTAAAGTTATATTCTAAATCGCGCCATGTCTACAGTCTATAGTAGGAGCTCGTCGTGTCTATCACTCTGTTAAAGTCTTGACCTTTAGTTAACGCCTCAAGCCTCTGTTATGTCTCACTACCACATCGGAATGATTTCAATCCTTTCATAACAATGAATGGAACTCGATAACCTGTGATCTTTTCTCATGTTTTATCAGCTTCATTAGTTATCTCGTTGTTACATTGTCTGTAGAACAAAGTGGAACTATGTGAAGAACGTACAAACTTCGTCGCTCTATGATCCGTTAAGTCGTCCTCATTCAGTCTTTGTAGGTTCTTATTCACTTACTTGTTAATACATTATTGCGTCAAGTTTAATGACAAGATTAGATTACTATAGATACCGAAGTGCACTTTCTGCTACTCTGTTTATATCTTTTATTTGTGGGAGTAAACGACATGATGACAACAGAAGAGAGGCTCCTATTTAAGCCCTTGCTGTTTCGCCGCCAGAATTTATGCGCTTGGTTTGTATTCTAACTTAAAGCAATAGAGAGACGGGGGTGAACTTGACCACCAGCTTACGTTAAATGATATTTCACGAAACTCAAACCCGTTTGTGGCTAAACATTCCATCACCGGTTTGGGATAGAATTCAGCCAGGAAAAGGAAGAGTCAATGTGGTCTCTGTCCGCAGTTTAGGGATGACTTGCCCGAGTCAAAACTGATTCTTGTATTTGTATTTGGTAGTAAGGTAAGAGGATATCTCTGTCGACCCCTTTTCTTGATTGCACTTACTAGTGGCTTGTTATCAGCCATCCTAGGCCTTTACTAGCGAGTAGCATTCAGCTCGTCTTGCCACTGTGCGTTGCTCACGATTTCTGTCAGGTGATCTACTGGTACTGCGTTTCACGTTTTGCCTCTCACGGATTTTGATACTTGCACACAGAGGTGCTAAGATGTATATTGTCAGTGGACCCTAACAAATAAAATCATGATAACACGGAAGTTACAGTTTTGCAGCCCATGAGTCCAAAACCAGCAAATTTGAGTACCCTCCTGTGCAAACCATGTAGAATCGTTGCTCCAATCTTTAAAAATCCCGCCAGGATTCTCCGCTCCCAAGAGGCATTCATCTTGACACTTAAACTTCTTAACTTCGTTTTTAACGCCCATGTAAATTGTTTACCATATCAATTGAAAGTACTTGCCTTGGTAAAAGGCCTGATTGTGATAAATTTGCGTAAGTGATAGGAATAAGATACTTACAATCAAAAACTGTCATCGTACTTTCATTCAGGAAATTTGCTATTAGGTACGGCTGGAAAACTCAGTCGCAATCTATTAAATGATTTATTAATTTTCGCAGTTCTAGAAATAAAGTACACAATTCGTATAAAACAGTTGCAAATGGATCGTTTTATAAATCACAATCACCGTCGCATGCTACACAGCAATATCTTAAATTCTGGATGAATAGAATTATGTTCTGCCCTTCCATTCGGTCTGCGTTTATTTTGATGATTGTACAGCTCTCAGAAAATGAAGTACCCAAAAAGCATTTCTCGGACTGTAATACGACAGAATTATCAACCTGCATTTGGTAGCCACAAGGAAGAAGACTCATGAAAATAGAACTTGTGCCTTTACACCCGTATAAGAAAATGATAACCAAGGTCGTAATTTTGCCATCGCCAAATTCATCACATATGACCTACATTGGAGATTGAAGTACAGCCAAATAGTTGCAAAAGAGCCTTCAGCACTTAGGAGGGGGTGTTTAGAAAATACGTACTACTGTTCATACCCATTACAAGTGGTGGAGTACAAAGTAAGGGCCTCAGAAAGCAACTTATGAGAAAAGGGAAAAGTAAGAAAGACGTGGGGTAGGGCTTTGTAGAGACATCATCCATCCTTAATTGTAAACAGCTATCATTTTCTCGGTAAAATTTAATACGTTTATTGAAATTCACGAAATAAACATGAAGATCTTGCAGGCAAGGAAAACTATAGACTGTTCTCTAGCTTACATCCTTTCTGGTGAGTTTGCAAGTTTAAATACCAATTTACAGTGGAGTCTGTATAATTCAACTTTCCTTAACTCCATCACCTTGATGCTTTGCCCGCTTTTTCTGGCACGATAACAGATCTTAATAACCTCTCGTCTTCACTGTTGGATGTTAGGTATGAGGCAAAGTCTACTTCTTAATAAACTTCCATATTGCGAAGTTCCAAACATGGAGAGTAACTAGTGCAAGGAAAAAGACAAAATCGTTAGAAATATGGAATGCTTCGAATAATGGAGGTTCGAATTAATGGAAGTAAACTAGAGAGTGTAATTTTAGTCTTAATTGCTCGAACGTGTATTAATCGAATGTTCCATACTTTAATACTACTATTATGCAAGCATAAAAAAGCAACCATTTCTACCAAGTTCCGCCAACACAAAGGAAAGTGGATGGAATTGAAGTATAAACCTTCCAAATGATTGGAGCAAAAATTACCACACAAGGACGTGGAATAGGAGGGTGATACGTAAAAGCAATCCCTCCTATATCCTGACACCCCTCCTCAAGCCCAATAAATACGTGTGTCAGAACTATACTAAACCTTCCACTAGGGAATAATTTTAGAAAATGTGGTAGTCTCCCCCGTCCTCGAATAATCCATAATGCAAAAGAAGTTTAGGCCACGAAAGTACGAATGCTGCTGTGTATAGTTAGATCAACTTTTTATGCCCATAATAAACCCGGATTTCAAAATACTTGGAATACGTTGGAAGCTGGTAGCGTTATTATCTATTTGCATTTTGGGAGCAAAAAAGTTGAAAAACAAGAAAAATGACATAATTCGCTGTCTGTAAGTGCTATAGTTTGATTACAATGGTTAATACAACAAACTGATTCAATCTAACATTAAGACTGTTTGTAATTTGATGTATCCTCTTGGCACGTTTTTCTTCCTACTGTACAACAAAGCAATGAAAATCTCATGTGCTAGTTGATTTGAAGAGTCTGAAACAAGTGGCAAACAGGTTAAAGTGCACTTGGGGGTGGTGCACTGTTTCATAGCTCATAAGAGGAGAATGTTACGCCTGAGTAACAGTACTCGAGAGACATGTGGCATGAGATTCGAGCCCGGTAGAAGGGCGCAGTGTAAGGATCAAGGCATCATGGTGAAGATCTTGAAATCGATTGTCTGGAATTTAGCATTTTACGACTGTGAGAACTGGACCCTGAGAGCCACCGGGATTAGCATTCTCATAGCCTTTTTAATGACATGCTAGTGGCGGGCTGAGGATCAACTGCGCTTCACATTGAACCAATGGATGCAATGCCCGGGAGTTGGGCATTACGTAGGATCGGCTAATATTGTGTGAAAGTGGTTACAGCAGTGTTTCGGCCATGTCGTCAGGGCTAAGAACCTCTGCACTCATGACTTCGAAGGGCGTGTCAGCAACAGAAAGTCAAGAGGACAATCGCGCCGCAGATGGGTCGATAACCTAAAAGAATAGACAGGCAGACCTTTGAACGAATATACAGCTGTGGCAAGACACAGGAGCCAGTTACGAAGATAATGCGCAGGTTCAGGTGCTCTATACACATTAGTGAGGCCAGGGAAAGTAAGGCAATGCAAAAACAGTACGGAATAGCTTTTGATAACATATAGCTTTAAAGTACCTAGTACCAAACCGGTTTTGAGAGAGTACATTTAGAGAGGCAAAAGATAAATTTCGGTACCAGATTTATTTGCTGTTAGCATTAACACAATTGATTATAGGTGCCTTTGTCGCAGACCATTCTGTATTCTAGGCCATACTGAGTTTTAGTCTCCCTCTAAACTGTTTTATCCGCAAAGAGGCCAGAGCGTTAAAGCCTGACCATTTTGCATTACCTTTTTCTCTTAGTCACCGCCTTTTAAAGTCAAGCTATTACATCATGCGAGTATTTCAATATGTTTACAAACCTTTTAAAGTTAACTGTAAGTTACAATAATTAAGCAAGTCCCGTTGCACGAGGTATGCCCGAGCTTTTTCATTCTGACTTCTTTGTCGTCGAAACAGTTGCAAACGAGGCTAAAACGCGGGATGATTCGGAATGCAGGATGGGCTGGAACATCTTCAAATTTTCAATGGTTTTGACTGAGATTACAATAACAACAGAAGTTTCATAAGAGGATTTGAGAACCTAGCATTCTGAAAGAGGCAGTGTACCTGGCTGGTTTGAGCGAAGATATGACACGGTACACAAAGCGCACCGGATAACTATTAGTAACAGTATTGAACCAACTTCGGTATCAGATCGAGGCCACATCATTCAGTGTAACAACCGAAAGGCCCAGCAGGTATCAATATCCATACGGTAATAAAGCTATCCCGTACCTTCTAACTGAAATTTTACAACATGTTGCATATAGCTGTGAATGACTTGCACATGATAGAAAATACTCTTGAATTCGGTTATGCTGATTCATATCGAGTCATTCTAATAGTAACATATCATTGGACTGTGTTCTTCATTATCACTCTTTTTAAGGTAGCATGGAACTAACAGAGCAATTCCTGATACAAAAAGCGTTCTTTTTACAATATTGCTAAAGAGCGAAAGGAAACTGCCTCAAGTGTGCAAAGCTCCAATACAGCTTTGTCACCCGTGGCTATTATTTCAACAATTAAAAAAAAGGATTCTTCTATCGATCGTTTAATTGATTTATTGACCAGCCATCGTTGCAATACGGCCTACTGCAACATCCACCAGTGACTTATCAATTACCACTTTGTATCTTAAATTGTAATTACTCAAGATAAATCAAAGTGCTGAAAGTAAACTTATAGTGGAATACGAGGATTTGTCGCTAGTGGAAAAGGACAAGAGATGTCCAAATTTTATTATGGAATGTATAATATCTTACGGTAGTAAACCCCTTTAATTTGAAATTTCTCCCCTTTTCTTCGTGTGATTCTAGATTCACTAAATTCCCCCCATCCCTTTAGCAATTTACTTCCTTTGAGAGTTATCCCCATTTTCTCCTGGAAAATGCCCTCAGATTCGTGTATCCAGGAATATTGACAAACAAGGATTGGTATTCTGTGTTTAGTTACACGATTAAGTGATGTGTGTTGTATTTGTTATCATATCTCCATAAATAGCGATTTGACAGCGTGGCTGTTGGATAAGTCAAAAGAATTACGTGAAAGTGTAATGACCTCTGGATAAAATTTTGATATTTTTAAAGGTCACTGCCATCTACTCGCCTTGCAAACTTACAACACATAAAATTTGCATTACATAAACGTTTTGCTTGTGATAATGACAAAAATGATCATAGAGCTAGTGAAATCCTCGGCAGTATATTCTTGAGGCTTTGTTTACAAATTTGGATAAATAAAAGTGTATATTTGAGGTGCATTTTCAGTTTGCTTCGTTTGTAGTGCCAGCCTTCGGTTTCATACATGGGTGCTGAATTAAACGTGGACAATTTGACATTTCTGGGCCCAAAAGTGGGGGGATAAAGCAGCTGTTGTCCCCTCATCCTGAAAAGTGAAGAGTGGGGAGGACATGTCCCCCATCCCCAGAATCTAAGCCCATGATTTCATAAGATATTCATGTACCAATGTGAGACCGTAGCAATGATTCTAAAATGGGTAGGGGGATCACACCCCTATTTAACGGAAAAAATTACTAAATGGATTTGTGCGTAACAATAATTTCAATACATTTTTACGTGACAAATTTAGTTTGATGTTATCGAATGGTCCTAAAATTCTTCATGCAATGAAGTTATCAGGAAAAGCAGTTATTGATCATTCTGTAAATTGTGACCTGTAGAATTCAGTAATTATATGGCTAACCCTCTATGGCATACTGTTGTCGTGTGTCACTCAATCGCGGTTTTAGGGAGAAAGCCCCCTGCCATGTGTGCTTGTTGTCGATTTTAAAGTTTCATATGTAACAGGGAGCTACTGCCTTTCTAAATAGGCCACACTGGTCTCTATCCTGTTAGTAGTTTCTGAGACGAATACATGTAAGTATGAAAACATATGCAGAAAATAGACGGTTTTCTTGAAAAAGCATTGCCTTAATGGCTCATACTGGGAAAGTTCCTTCCTGTTGTAAAACGTATACCTCTCGATAAGCCTTGAATAAGTTTATTGAAATAGTGGGATGGTATTTGGCAAAGCCACCTGAAAATCTTGTTTATCCATCTGAATTTTGTTGACAAAGCTATCACAAATTTCAAAAGGCAATCACAGTTCCATTATGCTTGGCTGGTTCACTCTCCTTCTCAATTTCAAATTAGGACTCCATAACGATCAGTGACGTGTTCAAAGGCATAAGTTCCTTTATATTTTTCAGTAACGATGAGATGGTTTTCAGTTGTAGCCTATGAATTTCTTGTTTTCCTTGTCTATATGGTAGAGGAGCTTGCTCCTGAGTTTCATCTTGAAAAAAATTAAGTTTGAAATTTTGTATCAGCTTCTTCCCAAAATGCTAACGTTTCATTTTTTAAACGAAATGATGCGTGGAGGACGTATGTGGCGGACGTTTTTAGGCAATGAAGAACCGGCAGATGTAGCATGAACTTGACTTTAAACGTGCTGCCAGTATGCAATACGGTAGATGAAGCAAGGGGTTAAAGTATTAAGTACCAAGTTTCAGAAGTGCTAAAAGAAAATAATGGCCAAACTAAGATTTGAGCGATTACCTTGTTTAAGAATCAGGGATAACTTGGATAAGGAAAGAAGCAGATAGGTGATCACAGAAGAGGTTGTTGAGACCATCAACCTTCAGTGGTGTGAACAGGTAAGGGATGAAAAGGAAGAAGGGAAAAAAAGATAGAAAAAGAAGAAGGAGAGGAAGTAGAAGAAGGAGAAGAACGAAAAGAAGGATGGAAGGAGAAGAATGAGAGGAAGGAGAAGGGGGAGAAGGAGGAGAAGAAAGAGAAGAAGGACAAGAAGGACAAGAAGGACAAGGAAGTATGAAGATGACTTGTAGCTGCTGTGTCCCTGTACGAACCAAACAGAAACATATCTCTTGCATTCGAATCGAATCTTAAATGGCTACATACGTTTTAGTGTAAAAGTAAAGGGAGTTATGAAAGACAAGAAAGCTGTGAAATCGCCCATCTACATGTAAGCCTATGATCATATTAGGGAAACAATATGTGGACTTTTTAGGGTATGGGATAAGAATAATCAGTTTATGCGACTTGTTTGATTACTACTTAAGTCTTTAAATTCTCTCTCGGGGATTGGGAGATGTAGAACAAGTTAAGAGGCCGGGACTATGCAAAAGCAAGGATATGGAGACATTCTCGAAGAAACCTCCTCATCGTTTTCGAAAGCAGTGTTAACAACAACAACAACAACAACAACATTAATAAAAGCAATGATATCCGCATTGACAACATCACCATTATCATAACATACCCAAGCTTCATTTGGAAAGTATGAAAGAGCTAGAAAATCCTATGAATTGAAGTACGGCCTGTACTGTTAAGAGCATCAAAAATCATAATATCAAATTAAGCATATTTTCTTATCTATTTAAACTCCTCACTTCACTATTTGAGCTGTAACTGCATCAAACTTGAAATACAGTATTGCGTCAGTGAACTGTCTGGTTGTTGTTATCAGTCCTGGAAGCTATATTGATATGCTACCATCTTGTAACAGCCTCAGTTATTATCACGGACTCTCTTGCAAATCTGGAGTTGAAGAGATTAGACAAAATGAACTTACCTCTGTTCATCATGCATCTTGTCTCCGCGCCAAATGCACACAGAAGAATACAACATGGCGTTAAAAGTGGTTCACTGGTTAGCTCAATTTTTTAAGTGGATCATTTGGACATAACATGCCAAAACATACCGCAATGTTAACAGTAACCCGTTTTAATAAGATTACTTTCGGTTTTGTAGGTAGCAAAGAAGACATACGTTCGAAAAGCAATCTTAAACCGAATTCCTATACATTGAGAGAATATTTGGCGTCGACGAGTCACTGATATTATGCTTTAGTTTTTCTCATGATAATACTTAACCAGCTAGATAACAAATTATTTTTATCAACAGCTTTCATTTTATGCATGAGTTCCTATTAAACACATTCTGTATGTCATCATTAAGGTGTGTTATTGAGCATCGCTCTCTTTTTTGTGACACAGAAGATTGATAATGAAAGGGAAGGTAATTTGATTATTTGTATAACTTAGGCATTAACCAAACAGTAAATGTTCAGCTACAAATTAATTGCTCTACTAGCTCCACGACAGTTTGTCTAAAGAAAAAACCGCGCAAAAACCCTGCGGAAACAAATTTTAATGAGAAGTGCAGTGGAAAGAACAAAGAAAAAGAAACCATCTAACTGATGCATTTATTATCCTCCGATATTTTGCGAAACCGTTGGTATGGATGGATAGAGCAGACGGGCACAGTGAGTCATGTTGCGAGTCATCGTGTTACAACGAGACCAAAAAGTAGATTGAATCCTAAATTCTAACTTCAATCAGAAAAATTCGAATTGTAATATTGTAGGGGACAAGTAAATAAATACGTAACTGAGGTATAAGTCAGTTATCAAATACATTTACCATGCATTGAATATCGTTGGAAAATTTTGATGCAAATTTGCAATATGAGAAAAAAGAACAAAGCCCCTTTAACATGGGTTCTGAATATTGGGAGTGCTACTTCAAGAGATGTCCTAGTTCACGTAACCCTCTAAATTTTATTTATTTTCCAACATGCTGGAGCGCTCCAGTTGCCAAAAAGTGGTTATAAATTTAAGAAATTAAATGAGAATGGAGACCTGCAAACAGTCCTGAACACATCCGTAACAATGTGTTATTTCACATCATAAACATCTCATGACAACACTCTTCTGCAACAAACACACATAATGCAGGAGGGAAGATTGAAAGTGCAAGAACTTGCTCGAGGTGGAGACAAACAAACCTTAAATGGTAAGTTTTTCCTTGAAGTGTTTTAGCGTGGACGCCACTAGGTGGATACTTTTTGCCGCAGCTCTTATTTCTTTACCACTACGCTTGCTTTTGTTACCTATAAGCAACAAGCAGGCTGCATTTGTACGCTGTAAAATCAATTTCAGAATATCAAGCAAGCTTTGGTCAAAAGACTGATTGTCTATAGGGAGCTGCCATCAGAATTCGTAATTTCTATATGCAGTAATTTATTGACTTTAGATTTAAAATAGTGTAGATTATGGGGGCTTCTCCCCCTGGCCCCTATCAGCACATGCCCTAATTCCAATGGGAGGCTTACAGCGCCGCACATCCCCCAGCTGAAGTGACGCCGCTACGGCAAGCATTAGCCAGCCTCTGGACCGCTGAGCTCACCTTTAAACCCAGGAAGAACATTTATGATGTAATGACAAATGTCAACCCCATTAAAATCCTGAAAGACAAGGAGCTACAGAAAGGGAAGGACTAAATACAATCTTGGTTGGTGGGGACGTATTGTAAAGGGCTTCTTGGAAGATGGTGTTTTGTAAAATTAAATATTTACGATGTTACTCTACAATTATCTTGCAAAGCAATGTTGGATTTGAGGGTTATTTTGTTGAGAGAAGTTTTCGATTGTAAAGAATTTCTCAATTCTTAATGAAAAGTAGTGGGGCATCTTGCATTGAGTAAACTTATGGAAACGTTTCTTTAGGTAGTTTGCGATGCTGAAATCAGTTTAGAAATTTTCAAGATGTGAGTAGAAAGTGAAGCAATTCACGAACACAAAAGTCAGTTACTTTTTAGCTTTAGGCGTCAATAGCACAAGTAGCTTTTAGCAAAGTTGGTTGCAAACCCCCTGGAATCTTAATTTTGCCAATAGAGAATACCTTGCATACCTCCCCCAAAAGGCTTTTAGTTGCATCAGAAATCAACGTAAAGGCATCGTGCAGTTTTCTCGCTGTCACGATTACAACTACAACTTGTTTCGATAGACATAAACGCTTCCTTCCTCTTGAACACCGTCCGCGATTCAACAGGGCACTTCAAAACACTTGATGCCGTCGCGAAAGAGGACACGGTAATTGTGTGTCGCGCGTCATGTATCGTGCAGTTAAAACGAAAAGCAAAGGAAATCAAATCTTTGCTTGTTAGTGCAGATAATCGGAAACACAATCCTTTAATGAACGTGTAAATAAATCAACGACCTAAATTACAATTCGCTTTTGTCTGATACTTTGAGCCAGGTTAAGCGAGAAATCTGTTTACCGGGCTGTGCCTGCATATCTTATCAGCGGTTCAACTTAATAGCGCAGGAGCATTTTTGATCTCGACACCCCCCTGAATCTGCTCCGAGTGGACTGAACTGAGAATTCTTCCATTGTAGCGGCTAATTTGAGGTGAACATATGCGATAATGATCAGGGAAAGACTTGCTTGTCTGTGTCAATAAGCTAGCATTGTCAGTGTTGGTGCGATTTTATAGAAAATATCATAATTACGATAATGGGTAAGCTGCCTTCCAATGTTATTTAGTGCAGCAAAGTACATACTGGACAGGAGTAATTTCAACTTCTTATTGTCAGAACGTTCTCTTTTACATCGATTTTACCTAGCCTTCAGTGGTTACTTATGTTATTTCATCTTTTGAGATCAAAGTATTAAAGTGTCTCTTTTTTCCCTACGTGATGGACAAAAACGGTTCTACAGCGGTGAGTATAAGTTTTGATTTGCGATTATTATTTGCTTTCTTACTTCCTTCGTTGGTCCTCTACGAAGTTTTCACTTCTCTGTTTGACATGTTTCTGTGAATTCCAGCACTGCTGTCTAACCTCCCCACCCAATTAGTCAGTCATCAAATTGTTGCTAGTGTTGGAAGTCTGTTGAGGGTAGTATTTCGTCGCGACGTCTTTTTAAAATTTATACAAACGTTCAAATGGCAGAAGACCACTCAGGTGAAGCTTTGATCTGACAAGAGAATACAAAACGTTCAAAAATAGCCCAGCCCAACGAAAACGCTCAAAAATCCATCATTCGAGGTCCAGGTGTTATGGTACACGTTGTTGTTATGACAGTATGGTTTAAAGCTTGAGGCTGTTGGATTTTATGGCTTCGAAAGTGTAAGAAAGTGAATGTAATAAATCTCAAACTGAGCACTTTATGCCAATTGATTTTACGACTACTTCTGAATAGAACTGAATAGCGATAGTGATTTCGGACACCTTGACAGTTCTAGTGATTTGATGAGATATTTTACTTGATTTGTCAGTATTACAGCATATTGAATTACCGAAAGCATTTAAAACTAAGTGGTCTGTAGTAAAATTGCTTGTATTTATGTGCGTATCACGGAAGTGTTAGAGTGTCACTGGATGTAAGGCAGCCGGCTCAACGCCTTCATTTCCTTGTGATTCCTCATCCCGTTGACTTTGTGTTTACTACCGCGATCCATTCATAACTTGAAACCTTCGTTGTACCACGCATTCCCCAGGGTTTCGGTGATCCTAAATGGAGTTATCAGGCTTCTTATAATCGTTTTTTGGCCCTTCATAGCTGTTGTTCAGAGCGCGGTGGATTTTGCATGTCGTCTACATTTTGTGGTCAGGAGAAGGGTTGGTCAGAATTGTGAATGTGGACCGCAGCAGCTTTATTCCTAGTCTATAGAATATTTTGCTTCAGTAAGACGAAGAGGATCTAGACAGATATTGTGTTTGTTTAGCTGTTGATTTGACATGGCTGAACAGGTTAGGTGGACACAGTTGGAAGAAATATTATCCCAACATTACTACTCTTGCGAATCCCCTGTTTACATTGGCATTGCTTGGTGTCAGTTTTATCTTAAGTGAGAGATCGCAGTTGCCATTCTGTTGTCAGTTAGATCCTCGTTCTCAAGGTTAAATAGAACGAGGTATTCTGATCTAAGGTATATTTTGATGCTTTCTTTGGAATCCTTGTACATTCGTAGCAGGTGCATATATTAAAGGTATACTTAGTTTTATTGAGAGCCAAAATATCTAATTCCATGCGTAATTTAGCTGCCAATAACACTGCTTTATAGCTCCAGACTTGATAGTCGAGTGTAGACTATATATATTTTTGCATCAAGTGCGAGGACATAGTGCAGACGGTCTGAAAACAGCCAATTGTCAGTTTAACAGACAGCATGGTACGTGGTTTGAAATTTATCAGCTGCCACCGTGAGTCATTGTAGACTTTTAAGTTCACGTGCTAAGTACGTTCGCAGGATGTGACCTTTCACAGATGAACATCAACTTCGGTCTTACAAAAATATTTCCTTGCTTTATGTCGGAATGTGACAAGTTCATTGTTGTAAGGATAGGATAAAACGCTGTAGTGTGATGTTAAATTTCTGTACTGGTAGATTGAGCAATTGGCATAAGATTTTAAAGTGTTAAGATCTAAAGTAAGAGGAAAGCAGTCTGAAGACAAAGACTGCCAGATTTTGAAAGTCCTAGAGAAGAAACTGGTAGCACAGAAATTTCAGTTTGTTTTAGGAATACAAACAGAAAACTCATGCACAAAATATAATGTATTATCAAATATTGAATATCACACAGCAAAAATTAATGCTCTTATTCATAGATGTTACGTATTGCACCATACTATAATGTACTAAGATGGTTGATTATACTAACATGCTTTGTTACACCTTACATGACCTCTGTATATGTCACCCTTGTACCAAGTGGCCACAGACAAAACACTAAGGG
The DNA here is from genome assembly GCA_010016065.2 of Carybdea cf. marsupialis auct. non (Linnaeus, 1758). NCBI lineage: Eukaryota > Metazoa > Cnidaria > Cubozoa > Carybdeida > Carybdeidae > Carybdea > Carybdea cf. marsupialis auct. non (Linnaeus, 1758). The sequence goes on from JAAAKL020000154.1 coordinate 29,577, forward strand.
CTCCGTACTTTATTTTATTTGGCCTGGGCTCATGAGTGTTCTTTTTCTATTTATAAGAGGGGCTAACTTCTGCATGGTCCAGTTCTCTGACCAATAGTTCTTCTTTTGCACATTCATTGGGGAAAATGCCCATGCATCTTTGCTTTCTCAATTATATAGCTAGATGGTAACTGAATTTGCTGTCTGTTGAAACACCAAATAACTCATGAAACATGCATGGTTCTCCTCATTATCCATTCTACCTTACATGATAACATAATTAACATTGCCAGGTAAGTTATGTTCATGGGATTTTTTACCTACAGAACTATTAAGGCAAGTATGAACATCCCAAACTCTGCATTTTCAGTGGCCTGCTTGCTTAATTGGGTTAAGTAAATGTGTAACTTCAGAAGGTAATAATGAAATTAATTGTAATTGAGATTTTGGTTTTAATTCTTTTTTACTGATGTTACTATTACAGCCACCAAAGAAAGGATTAGAAAATTATGTTGGGTTTGCAAATCTCCCAAATCAAGTGTTCCGAAGAAGTGTCAAGAGAGGCTTCCAATTTACTCTCATGGTTGTTGGTAGGTCTTATTTTGTGATTAAATATCATTTTAACTAATCATCACTTTAGGCAAAACTGATATTTGTTTAGGTATATTTTAAAAATTGAAATATCAACTGCAAAAATTTATTTGTTTGAAATATAAATATGTTTACTATTTTCATTGTTTCAAATGCTCTAAGTTGTCAAAGAGACAGCTATTTTGAATCAATCCACCTCCTTTACCCCTAAGGAAGCATGCAAGCTTTTTGTTTCCTCAGTTTGATGTCACATAAATGCACACAGCCTTGGTATTTTTTACTTTAATTGCACTTTATTGGAAACATTACTTTTGAAGTTTGAAGTCCATATCTGTGTCTATGTCAATTTAAGTAGAAAGGTTGGATTTCTGATCAGGAATGTAATGTAGAAAGCAGCAAGCTTTGTTATTACTATCAAGTAAAATCCTTGTTAAAAATGACAGAAATCAGGGGTTACAAAGTTTTAATTAAGGAAAAAATATAATCATAAAAAAATCAAGGTTACTTTTTTTCTGGCCTTCTCCAGTCAAAAAAACCATTAAGATTTCCATCATGATTTTATTATTTTGGAGGTCGTTGGTCACTCTGAAAATTTAAAAAACTGATTTCTCTTGTTTTGTTATCTGTTATGTTATCAACAATGTTATTTGCTGTTGCTCATTTTTGCAGTGACTTGGTTGAATTTCCTATCACACGTTTGTTAGATAACTGATCACTATTTGCAAAAACCCTCATCAAGAATCATGATCCATTAATTTGACCCTTGGGTCACAAGAATGTCAAGGGGCAGGGAGTTTCCAGACCACAACAGACAGTATAGACTCACAGAAGGGTATAGGCATGAAGACATCTGGATACTTTAGGAAGCTTAACTACAGATTTTGCTTATTTCTGCTGTCATCTTCTAGTATTCATGCTCTTCAGATCTGTTCATGGTCATGTTCACTTAAGTTAGTGGATTAGTTGGATGGACAGGCGTCCACTCAGTGTTGTGAGGGAAGGAAGTCCATTTGGCAGAGGAACTACTAAGTGTATGTACATTGTGCTGATATCACAATACAGGAATAAAAGTCAATAACAGATTCATTTTAGATCAGCATTGAGCTTTTGTATATATTTTAAAGTGACAGGAATCAAGTCTTTTATATTCCCTTGAACTTTTGAGGTCTTGCCTTTAAAAGAGACCAAAAAGAATAAGACTGGGGTAGTTCTAACAGCACAATATATTATAGAGCATCTTCAGACACCCAGCTATAGTTTTTTTTATTATTACAGGAAAATATGACAGGCCCTCTGTTGTTTTAGAGAACGTTGAAAACCTTTTTATAGAGATGTATTATCTATTTTAATACTTTGAAACTATGTATCCTAAAAAAGTATTCACTAGCCCATGGAGTTCCTGAAAGTCTGGATTTTAGCCTTTTTTTACAGATTTATATGCATCACTAACATATCAACCAGATGGTTGTGTAACCTCATCTCCTTTATCTGATGTAGTGACTTGATAAAGTTGAAGATGCCCAAAATGGCTTAACTGGGTAAATCTGGAGATGAAGGACCCAGAGTTGTCAAAGATCAGCTTTTTTGCCCGTCTTAAAACATGCTTGTTACCCAGGCCAGACATTATTTTGCATCCAAAATGACAGCACAAATTATATATTTAGGTATCAACGTTTTTATTTTATAATGATATGGTACTTACTCTTGTAACCATATATATGTACAGAAATAGATACATTGATATAGATACAAGTGCAATAATTTGTTACATCTGTTAGCCAAAAATCAATCCAGTATGGAAAAATCTTGAGAGGCACCTGTTTTTACATGGCACATGAATATACCCATAGATTAGCAAAGTAAATAATGGAACTACAATCCCAATTTTATTTAAGGGTGTATTTTTGTGTTCTAAATGGTTATGGTTATTAGTTTGTTAGCAGTTGTTATAATTGTGATCATGAACATCATTAATATTTGAGACATGCTATGATATTATTTACAAGAGGTACGATGGATAAAGAGGGGCATTTGTAGAAGAGAAGGTTGTTGGGGATGTTGATAGTTTTATTGCTTTCAAAAATCCAAAGCAACCTGACCTGTATATGTAGTGTAAAAATGCTTCACTTGTTTAAATATCCAGCATGTGAATTTATTCACTGAGTGAAAGGTGATACTTTAAACAAATCCAATGACTGTCAGATTCAATTGAAACTGTTTCACTATGTTCCATTTACTAGTCAAGCTTCATGAATGTCTGATAATGTTACTGGTACCGTGTAATATCAATATGAGTTAATGACATTGTTTATTCATGTGATCGTAGGAGTTTATATTAGCAGTAATACAGATGACAGTTGTTTAAGAACTGATTTTTTTATGATGGAAGTTTCAATTCCGTATCTTTGCATTGTATCTTGTAAGACTATGAAATTGTGAGGATTACTGATTTGTTTTATTGTTGATGTTATTGTTTTTGTGTCATGTTATTTATTTAAAGAACACTGCCCACTGCCATTACATTTTGCAGTCCCCATCAAAATGGGGAAAATAGTGAGCATGTTACATATAGTAGAGTTTATTATGAAGGTATAAATTTAGAGAATGGAAAGATGGAAATGAAGTCTTACAAAAGTCAAATTATTTTTATTATGTGTTTTTTAATTTTTATTTTTGTGTACATCCATAACACTGGGATCTGGGCCTTGGTCCTGAGGTAGTAAAGTTAGTGATTTTCTTAAATGATCAAGAAAACTTTACATGGAATGTGGAATTTCAAAGGGATGCAGTTTGGTAATGCAAGTATTTGGATTCCATAATTTCCTTGCTGTTTTTATTGGCTCCAGTGCATTGATGACTAGTGGTCATGTTATTGTCTCCATATCCCACACTTCTTGTATTTCATTTTTCAAATCTTCATATGTTTGACAGTTTTGCAGACACTGTAATGGGTGTATTGGTGTCTGATGGTTTGGCCATGTTATGCGTTTCTTGTCCTTCTTTTCTTCAATCACCATATATATGTGGCTTGTTTGCCCTCTTTGAGTGTTTTGCATGTTGTCAGACCTGCTGACCTGTCATATTGATAGATGTATTCACTTACCTGCATTTTCTTAGTCCTGCTTTGAGAAGCACTGCCCCACCTGCACTCAATCCAGCATAGCCTACCATCTATTCTTGAAAGCCAGTGATAGCCAGTTGAACTCCACCAAATCTTTTGGCACACATTCTTACAATCTAAAACCTTTCAGTTTTTGTTTCACTTAAACTCAGGGTGTAAGGATGAGCAATGTCTGGCAGCCTACTTTATACGTTTATAACTATTGCATAACTCTGCAGTATGTGGAGTAACACTTTAAAATGATCAGTCCACCAGGGTACATAGTAAGATAGATTACCAATTGATGTTGGAAGCCTAATTAGTAGCATGGTGGTCTGGGTTTGGTCCCCCCACTTTTCACTAAATGCCGATATCTGGTCTTGTCCTAGCATCTGAAGCAAACTGTACAACTAACCTATTATTATAGTATATTTACATAGATTATATGAATAAATTTATATGCAACACAGATATCAACATACTTATGTATGTATACACAATCTGAATGTATATATTGATAGACTTTGCTCCAAGATGTTTGAACAATGTGCAAGAAAAAGTTGCTTGTCTTTGAGAATTGTAAACGGATTATAGATGAAATGCAGTGAAAGAGAAACTGTAAACTAAATGGTTGATGTCAGAGAAACAGGAAGCAAATATTAAGTTTGTTGAGGTATGTAGTTATTGAGCCCTCTTGCCAGTCAGGATATACCTTAGATTGGCAGATCAAGGGTATATGACTCATACATAAGGCCAGTTTTGACATACATATGTGAATTTTGGCCATTGACTAAGAACATAAAAGGAGTGCTGCAGTTGCCAGATTAAAGGATGCTTCAATGCATGGCAGAGGTAAGATGAATGGATGGAGTTTCAAGTTGGGAGGTGCTTAAAAGATAAGAAATGGAGAGTAAACTCAGGAGAAAAAGACTTAGGTGATTTGGCCTCATGAAACAAGAAGGAGAGAAGAGCAAGATTGGAAGTTGTTATGAGACTGGAGGTAGATGGAAGAAGACCAGTGGGTAGACCTAGAATATGTTGAAGAAATTGTATTCAGGGGCACATGGATAAACTTGTTCCTGATAAGAGGAATGTTGGCAACAGAGTTGAGTTGTGTAGAGTTGCTGCTAGTCCAACTCCTGGACATGGAATCAATGGACATTAATAGATGAAAAAGAAGGACAAGAAGTGAAATGAAATTATCACTCCCATCAGGGATATCAATGTCTGATACTGCACAAGACATTGTTGAGTTTTGAGGATGCTATAGTACATTTCTCACAATTTATGGTATTTCTTTAGTATTCTTATAATGGAATTAAGAAAAAATCTAACAAAAGACCACTTCCTTGGTTTGAAAAGAAATTCTATACATTTCATGTGCTTTCAAGACTTGATGTCTAGTTTTCTGTTGACCAACAGCTATTTTGATAATAAATTGAATTATCAGCCATGGCAAGGTTTTAGTTAAGACATCATGTAGATTTTGGTTTTTGCTTTGAGACCCAGTTGATCTTTACATTTATGTACACATGTGTAACTCCTTCTTTTCTTTTTGTTGGGGCATTGGGTACTTGCAGTACAGCAAAAAGCTACATGTCCAAGTGTTTTGATCACAAGTATCCTCAAAAATATAATCTGCAGTGCTCAGACAGAGCAAAAACATTAATGTGCAAGCAGAAGTAGGTCTTGCAGAGCTCTGTTTTGTCAATGAGTGGAAGGCAAGCTTTTAAGTTGCTGTTCTTGCTTGAAATTTATGAATTGATGGGATGAAAGACCAGATTTTATGCCTAAAAGACAGCATAATGTCATTCAAGAGATTGACAGATGACTAGAAATATACTGAATTGTGATTACATGCCCAGAAAATATGAGATGTCACCAGTGCCTGGGATAATGTAACCTTTTGTTTAGAATTTTAAGTTCATAATGCACACAGCCTTGTTTGTTTTCTGTCTTTGGTATTAATGGCACATGGTGTAGTAGTTTTGTAAGTTTTCACAGTGCTATTAGAAATCAAAATCAATGATATTATTTGAGTGCCATATACAGTTGTAGAGACAACATTTATTTAAGTGAGTGATATCAATATCAGGGTTTACATAACGAAAAATCTATTACAAAAGCTGAATATACATGTATATATATGAATATTCTCATAATATTTCCCACATGGTCCAATATGTATTGTTTAAGGCTTTTATTTTTGCACACATTATAAACTTTAGCTGTTCAAAATGTACCTTGGTTGTGAAACTTTAGATCAGTGAGAAGTTGATACTTTAAAAATGTATCTTTATGATGGAATACTTTTCAATGTATGTAATGTTTGTATAGATAACCTCAAGCAGTTTCCTTCCAAACACGTTAAGTGTATCTCTCATATGTTGTGGTTTCTCCACTATTTCAAGTATTTTTGCCAAATTAAATTCATTTATCACCAGTTTCACAAAACTTTGACAATTCCATTAGCATTAAGCAAAGTCTTAAGTTCTTTTGCACAGATATTTTGTAGGACTGTCCTTTGAAAGACCAGGCTAAGTTGCTCTGTGACTCTTTTCGTACACTACAATATGATGTCACAGCTAGAAACATTGGATTTGTAGATAACTTGTGATAACTGAGGATGCAGAATTGGTAGCCTGTCTTGCTACCAAAGTATTGCAGCTTATCAAAAAGGCATCCATTGGACTTCTCCTATACTAAATCTCCTAGAAATGAACAAAACATTGCTTCAGAGAAGGATTTTGCTATCATGGTCCAGTAAAAAATATTGCTGCTTTTAATTGAGAAGTGCTGAATCATTAAATAAACCATTGACGGTGTTTGTGGGGTGTAATACATCTGCTTACAGTCAACAAATGAAAAAGGGCAACCAAATCCACACTAGGTACAAAGAATAGTAAAAATGTCACCACTGGTCTAAAATCTGTTCAAAATGTAATATTTTCAAACCCTGTCTTTTCAATAACACTAAATCATCGATATATCTCCAAAATGCTTGGTGTACATATATATAGCTTATAGCCAGAGCTGTACATATATATAGCTTATAGCCAGAGCTGTACATATATATAGCTTGTAGCCAGAGCTGTACATATATATAGCTTGTAGCCAGAGCTGTACATATATATAGCTTATAGCCAGAGCTGTACATATATATATAGCTTATAGCCAGAGCTGTACATGTATATATAGCTTATAGCCAGAGCTGTACATATATATAGCTTATAGCCAGAGCTGTACATATATATAGCTTATAGCCAGAGCTGTACATATATATATAGCTTATAGCCAGAGCTGTATATATATATAGCTTATAGCCAGAGCTGTATATATATATAGCTTATAGCCAGGGCCATGACTGATGAAGCTAATAGCAAAACAAAAAATTAGGTTGTTGGTGGTGGTGAGAATCCAAGATCAGCTTCCTGGATTGTTGACTTTACTATTGCACTATTTATTGCAATTGTAATGTCTTTGTTTTTGGTTTGGGAGATCCTGAGTTTGATGCCCCCAAGCACCATAAAGCACCATATTTTTATTGTGTTCTATATTATGTAGTTTATGGCTGATTGTGTGTCTACCTGGGTACTTATATATATGAAATGGCACTGATGAAGCTAATAGTGAAACAAAAAATAAGGTTGCTGGTGGTGGTGAGAATTTGGATCAACTTCCCGGATTGTCAACTTTACTATTGCACTGTCAAGTGCAATGGTAAAGTCTTCGTTTCCTGTGTGGGAAACCCTGAGTTTGATCCCCTCCAGCTCCATAAAGGACTTCATAACCATTGAGTCCGATACTATGTAGTTTATGTGTCTGCCCAAGTGTATATGTGTATATATATACATATATGTGTAAAACAGGAACTTACATATACATCAATATATGTCAACATTACTGCATTATATTGGTCAATGGTTAGTCAATGGTTAGTCAATTGGTCAGTGCTACTGTAGCCTGCTGTCTTCCCACTTCCCACAAGTAGATAACCATATAATATTCATAGTCCACTATCATGGTACATATATGCAACCACTGACAATTCAATCTCTTGTTACTCATGTTTCCCAAGATAACTCATTAAAGTGCTTCTGAGCACAAAGGAAATAAACCACTGCTTCATGTTACAAGGGGCATGTCTTGGTTGATTGCACCAGTAAATCAACAGGCTTATGCAAATATAGCCTGTTGATTTATAAATAAGACCTCATGATACTCTTGATCATCTGGTATGCTTTCCATTCAAACAGTTCTATTTCAAACTGCTCAGCTACTTTGTAATATTTATTGCCCCCATGTATAGAAACTACCAAGCTACCATCAATATTGGAATGAAAATCGGTCAAGGGCATAGTCTGTAGTCGGATTTCTTAAGCTTTTACCAGGATTAAATTAAAGGGAAAGCTGTTACACAGCAGTCTCATTGGTAGACCAGTTTGATTTTTAGACTATGACTTCCTATTTTATCCTTGTCTATTGAGTCATATACCTTCAGCAAATGATTGTTAGTCTCATCTGCAATTCCACATGGGTAACAGTCCTTACATCATTTAAGTTGAAAACTTTTTGTTACTTCATTGCCTTGCCATTTTCTCAATGATATCTAAAATAGGCTTACAATGCCAACTCCCTTTGGCAACCACAAAATTCCCTTTGAACACACTTAACTTCCATAATGCACACATAAGACTTGAAAAAGGAATTTGAATGTCTTTGTCATAACCTTTGGCCTTTTAGTGCCAGGACGGCATTGATAGCTTTAACTTGGGATGCTTCCATTTAGCCTTTAGAGCTCACAGAGGTTATCTATGATTCTGAAGGAGAGATTACTGTTTGTACACAGGTGACATTGTTTCTCAAATACAAGTTATATTGAACATGTCATTACATCCCTTAGGGTGATGTTATGGTGACTAGATTCACATGTTGAATAATAGCCAGTGGCTGATATTAACTGACATTGAAAGCAACTATCACATCAGAAGATGTTTGTGGTTATCCAGTGGTCAGGGGTATTTAGGTCAGTTAGAAAGTTTATATGTCACTACAACCAGAAACAGATTCTTAACAATATTGTTAATTAGGATGTGGAAACCACATTCCTTTTTTGTACGAGTATGATATGATAATGGCTATTCAGGTTGACACACATTTCCTACTTTTTTGCATTGTATGATTAATACTGAAGGTAAAGACCAATAGGAGAATGATGTGCTGATGGAGTGGAGTAGCATCCCTTAGCCTATAACATGCAATTACTTTTTGCAAATTTAGAATGACAAGTGCCCTCATTAAGATGGCAAGATTTTATTTTGTAGGGTCTATGACTGTTGCCAGTTTTTACATGCTTTGCTTGATAGTGGTAAAACATACACTGTATGATATACAAAGTGTTTTCTGTAGTACTGTTTCCCACTCTGCTTTAAGGTCTGGCTTCATATGAGCTTCCAAAAGTGCAAGACCATATATCCTGGTTTGTTTTGCCACCATGTTTTTGGAATCTCTTCCCTTCTTTATGTTAATGCTATATTTTATGATCCTTTAGACAAGAGAAATTTCATAACATACATGTGCATGTGCGTGTGCATGTGCAGTGATTACTTCACTTTAAATGATACAAGTGAAACATAACATAAAAACCTGTAGTTTGACACACAATAAAGCATCCACAAACTTAATCTTCATCTGATGCTTCCAGTGTCTTGCTGATGTATGATACACAGCAAGGGAATCTTTGCTTTCAGGGAACAAGTTCGCTTCACCCATCATGAATGAAATGTATTTAAATAGATATGAAACTGCTAAAATGTAATAATGATTACACTTACAGGCCCAAATATTTTATTAGTTTTTTACATACTGGTAAACGAATGAAAGCAAAAGTTAGTATGTCATAATTGTAAAGGAAATACACCTAGTTTCACATGATTGCAAACGAAAAGTGACAGCAATGGATAATCGGTTCTGCTTACCATCAACCTCAATTTTCAGTTGGGGCAAAATTTGATATGTTTTGTGAAGTGATTAGTTGTACATTGAGTTTCATTGACAACAAATATGGTGAACAATAAGCAACATCATTAAAGTGGAGGTGATGACACAGGGGGAATGCATTGTAGCCAGCTATGTGCAGCAAACTACAAACTAGATTCTTCTCATACATGATTAATACTCCATTACATGCAGCCCGGCTGGAAGCTGCTGTAGGATGCAATCAATTAATCAAAATGAACATCAATAGTCATCTGATATAAAACAAAGATTGTCAGACCCTCGTTCCCTCAATTTACTGACGTTTGAGTTACTGTGTTTGTTTTGAAATGGAAATCAGCTATGAACTGATCTGATTGGTTGTGTCACTAGAAAATGCTGACATAGTTCAAAAGGAATCTTTTTGAGGCTGAGTCAGTACCAGTTTATTCGTAATTTTTTTTTGTCTGATGGTATCTGCATTGGTAGCTGGCTGCTGTTTAGCTTTTCTTGTCATCAGCTGTAGATGTGGGAAATGAAGGGGAGAAATGTGATGACAACAAGGGCTTTTGAAGGGTCAATTTTTGGGATTAGCTTGACCTCAAATGCATATGAATTAGCCGCCCTTGCTTCCCTCTTTATAAATTAAATGTTGACCAATCAACCTTAAATTGCAACGTGCAATAAGGGCTTATTCAAATACCTTAATGGATTTGATATTCCCAGCATGGACGGGACTGATTATAACTGATCAAAGTAGTTGCAGAGGAAATTTGGAGGAAGGTGTGGTGGGATGGTTCTTCTAGGGAATTCAACGATGTATTTCATCAGATATGACTTACTATCGAGGAAAACAGATCACTTTTCACCAAAACCACTTTACTAGCTTTTTCTTTAGGTACTCTGTACCTTAGCAAGGCTTTAAGCACATAAATTTGCAGCTTAATACTTACAAGCCTTCTATACGATGACAGATACGACTCTCTAAACTCAAAATGCCACTTAAAATATGAACTCTTATCCTTCCCACTTACTAGGTGAAAGTGGTTTGGGAAAGTCAACGCTGATAAATTCATTGTTTCTAACGGATATCTACACTGGAACCAGTTACCAAGACACAGCATTACGGCTTACCAGGACAATGGAAGTAGGTTGCTTTGGAGAACTAGTGAATAACCTGTTCTCTGTATGAAATGATTGCATATATTCATTGTTGTTGTGGTAAAGATCTTACACCTGCCCATCAATGTACTAATTCTCACTACGTAAATTGCCAAAAGCCTAAAATTTTAGCACAGCCCTGCTTTGTTGTTAAACACATTTGTATGTGAATTGTGTGTACAAAAACATCCCGGTTTAGATTACTTGTATTTTAAATAAAAAAATAGCCATTATGCAGTTGAACACACTTGGATAATAATAATAATTTGTCTAAACTTACCATAGTGGGTTTTTTTATCCCTAATTAACTGGATGCTCTATTTCCTTAGTTTTTACCACCCTCGACTCACGAACAGTAGGTTATTAGGTCCACACTTATCTCAAATTGATGCTGGTAGTTAATTATCTAAGAGTATCCTCTGGACATATTCACTCTTTCATGATATAGTCATCAAATTAACGGAGGGTATTCTTACAGAAAGTATATTATATCTGTGTGTTAGATGCATTGCAGGTATAAAGAATATCCTTTTTTGTGATATCATCATGTTTCGTTAATGATAGTTGATTTTTCGATAGAACGATAGATCGGCCAATTGATTGATTAAGGACAAAAAAAATTAATTTCTTGATATATGTTAAATTTTTATGTTTTATTTCGTGAGCGAGAGTGCGTCGATTTGTGACGGATCTATTGGTCAATAAACGCATGATTGCATACGATTCGTAAGATATCTGGGAATTCATTGTTGCATGATTTGCATAATAAATTACTGAAAATCGTAGTTAGAGCGTGTATAAGATTCTATATGGAAACATCGAAAATTTTTGTACATGTTGGAAAACCTCCCCTGCACCTTCTCTTTCTGTTTTTTCAAATCCCATAATAAGTATTGAGTGCTAGTACTAACCTAAGGCTGTTGTTGAAGTTAGTTAACGAAATAACGAAAATGAATCAAATGAATGTTCAGCCACATGTCTTAATTCTTTCTTCCTTATGATGAGGTTGAACGTATCTTTACAGGTTCGGGAGTCCACATTTGAACTAAGGGAAAGTGGAGTTCGACTTCAATTAACAGTAGTAGATACACCAGGATTTGGGGACAATGTGGATAACACAAACTGGTATGTCATTCATTATGTTGTGTAACTGTTATGACTTCCAGTAATAAAGACGTAGTAGCCTGATTCATGCTGGTTTTTTAGTGAAATCTTTCAGACACTAAAGTGCAGTCAAGAAATTAGCTTAATGCGTGGTACGTAAGTTCTTATCATTTCTCTGTTTCTGTTTCATTGCAGCTGGAATGCAGTTATCAAATACGTAGAAACAAAATTTGAGGATTACCTTAACGCGGAGTCGCGAGTTAACAGGACTGCTATAGACGATACCAGAGTGCATTGTTGTCTTTATTTCATGGCACCGACAGGGCACGGGTAAGCATCATTCACATGAATTACTGTAAAAATAGAAATTTCCAAATAGATTTTTGCAAATGCACATTTGGGACAGTTATTAAGTTAGTGGTCAGTATGTACAGTGGAGGGTTATTCTAGTAAAGAAAATGTCTTAAGTCATGTAAGGAGCTCTTGAGATATTTTGGGAAGAAAAACGAGAGTTAATTGTCAGTGTTTTTACCAACAGTGAAAGATAGTACGGACCCATGTTTGTATATCAGTTATTGCCCTCAAGGTGTAATTTAAAGGTTCGCCCTGCATATCTCCAGAATTTTTATCTCCCTCTCCGCGCACACTTAGTGTTACAAAATAACATATACTGTTGCTTTCATAACGCCTCCCTCCCTCCCTCAGGGAGATAATTTTAAGTTTTTGAGAGGCTTCTTTTAATATTTTTAACAGCAATAGAATGTCAAATCACATGTTTCATAGGTTCTCAATTTGTATTCGGGCCTCAACAAATAGCTTGATATTGCCGTTGAAGAACTGAAGTACCTATTTTTCATCCAGGACTCCGTTAGAGAATCTTTCCTCGTAGATATTGTAAGCGATGAATGCCATTGTCTATACAGCGGCAAGCCAATGCCGGTCACAAAAGAATACTGATATCAACTTGAAGTGGGCATCTTGTTTGAATATCAGTGAGTCTTGTCCTGCTTCGTTCAATAATATATACCTATTCCATGATTATGTATCTTGTAACCGCATTTTGCCCTTTGTAAGCATTATCCAAACATGCATAAGGTTGCAAATGGAACAGCACGGCGATGACAAAGTACTTGTTGCTTTCGTGCTATCAGCGTGGATCAAGGCAAATTATTTTGAGTTCAAATAGGCTTCCATGGTGCCTTTCAGAAGCGATCACCACCATGAGAATGCTTGTAAGATATTTTATTATGAAATTTTACAGATTGTTAATAATTGATTATAATAATAAGAAAATTGTAGGAGCGGGAATAATAGATTGAAGTTTTTGCCGGTTTCTTTCAAGTATGTAGAAGCATTTAATATGCATCCAAATCAGTAATACAACAATACTACAAGTAGATATACTGAATATATGGAAAATGATTAAAACCTAAGCCCTAGCTGGAAGATAAGGCATAAGCATATATTAGTCTAGTCATAACTGCGAAGTTCCTTTCGTGGGTGAGTTTTACCTATTCTTTACAGAGAACGAGGAAGTTTCATATTAAGGTGAAATATGAAGTAACGGTACCCAAGAAGGAAGTGTGGCCATCCTTATGCGAGATTATCATGGGCTTGTAGGTTGCTGTAGTCATGCAAAACACGAGGACATTTGTTATGCATTTTGAATTTGCAGCTGAAGGGGGAAAATGCCAAGTTACCGTTTACTGGGAAGGGGGTAGATGTAAGTACAGACATGGGGGTAGGATTGCTGTCTCGAAGCATTGTGCTACTAATGTTCGGGCGTTTTGAAAGACCTTGACTCCTTGCGGCCCATCTCTACAGTACGTGTAAGCAGTTAAGAGGCAACGTAATGATAGTATAAATTTGTACGCAATGTAACTAACACTATAGTATTGGGCATTTTCTGTTTAATAAGCTATTAAGTAATAACATACCATTGTACCAGACAGCTTTCTGAGCAGTACCGGACGGAGTGTACAAGCTCGCTTTCATACATTTTCAATTTAAGCCTGCTCTTGTCGTTTTTTTTCGTTTTGATACGTGAATAATAATGAGGAGAGATTCTAGCTGAGTTCGCAGTGGACATACTAGCCAATTCACTGTTGCTACACGCGTGTGTCTCCTTATTTATGCCCGTTGTCGCATGAGCTTATCTTTATTGTAGTTGTAGTGCACAGCTCGCTGCCGTTTACTATTCATGAGATATGATTTATCCAGGTAAACAAGATGTGTGTAGGCTAGCCCAGCTTTCAATTGACTTGAAATCGTCAGAGTTGCTTGTTTGATAAAATAGCTGTACTAGGTCAAGTGACCCCTGGACAAACTTGCTTATGATCTGATACGTTCTCGACATGCATAATATGTGTTTATGAAATGCAAGTGTTTGTAACTGAGTGTAAAACATAAATGAAATTCTCAGCGACGTAAAAAATGAAATTCTGTCTACCAAAGGTAGTGAATCCAGTTAGGTCACTCTTTGTAGACAGGTGCACCATAGTGTGTTTGGCTTAGTAAGGTTTTGTTAGTCACCTGTCGACAGTAGAAGTTGGGGAGACAAAGGACACGCAAGCAACCGCTGGGCCGCAGGTATGCGCCGAAAACGTACGAAACTTTGGCCGCAGATGCTTGTCGGGTGGGACGACCGAGTCTGATATGTGGCAGATGCTGATGCTGTGTAGACGTTCTCGTTACAAAATTGTGTTTCATGGAGTGGCCTAGCCCACAGCTCGACAAACACAGACATCAACACATATACTGCTATAAGTGGCACTGATTATTAGCCCTTCACTAAACTCGAATAATTTTATGATGTTGAGTAGCTGAAAGACACATCCAATAATGGAGGGTTTATACAGACACCTGCATCCTATCTCCGTCGCAATATGAGAGATGAGACTCAGGCTTGCTGGCCAGAAGTGGAGAAACAATTCAGAACTTGGAAGCGATATCCTTCTCTGCCAGCCAACACATGATAAAATATCAATTAGAAGGCCTCACAGAGCCTACATTGACCAATTGACAGAGGACTCCGGATACTCGCTAGAAGACCTGCCAACGACAATGTCTGATAGAGACTGTTGGAAGGAACGAGTCAGAAGGATCCGAGTAGAACTCTCGATCTGATGATGATGATGAATAGCTTAAGAATAATCGTTAAGGACCAAACCCTACGCTTTACATGACACCCTGATCGTATCAGTGTACAGTGGTAATATCTCAACGTTACAGCGATTTAATGAGCATCGGCTAAGTGTTAATTGTTTTTCCTGAAAATTCAAGAGCTTTAAAATTTTGGTCCACAAGATAGTTACAGACACTAGACGTGCAATGATCAAGAATTGGAATAATTTTTTGGTGTAGTAGACCATAAGGCAGATATACTGATTACAAATGTAGTGAGCGCAGCCGAAGCAAACCTTTGTAACATAAGCTGCGTTCACACCACAATCGGTTCTCAAGCAAAAGGGTTTGAGAACGGTTCTGACAATGGTTCAGAATGAGAACACTTTCTGTGTTGTTGCCCAAGACAATATGGCGGATGGAAGCTGCAGAGTAAGTGTGCTTGTGCTCTTACTTCTCCAAATTTACCGAAAGACCTGAATGTGCCCAGATCGTGCCACGTTCATTGCCCTATACCATTTTATCAAATTGAATTGTATCAAGGCTCTTTAAGCTTAGTTTCCTACGTGAATGAAGTGGATGGAAAGAATTGCCGAAGTTATACTTCTGATTCTAGTTGGGGGAGTTGGGGAATGTCCTCTGCACAATGACGTAAAATGCAAGTATCGGTTCTCTGCCTTAAAACGGTTTTGAAACCTACTCCTTAACCGTTTTGGCTGAAAGGGTTTTGAAAACCATTTTGAAAACGGTTATTAAAAATTTTGCTCAGTCTGAACCGACTTGAACTTTGAACCGTACTTTAAACCGCTTTAAGCCTTGGTCCAGACCAAGACCCAGAACCAAAGCATAAGAGTTTCAATGTACCGGCAAACTCATGGACGCTTTGTTACTCAATAGGGTGCTAGTAATGGCTTCCGAACTGAATTTCCTTGCTTCCCCTTTGAAGTGATTTCCCATGTGTCTATATTAACATCATCGCCGATTGAGAAATCTGTACAGTTGTTCGGGTAAGCAACTGTATATGATATGTATATTTTTCCAAAGTCTTTTAAAGAAGTCATAGAATGGAAGTGACACACTAGATCCCTGTGTCACTGTGATCCTCAAACGTTTTATTGCACTGCGCCATTGAGCGAACGGAAAGTGTTTTAAATTTGAATGAAAGGAGTGACTAAATTAAGATTTTTTTGGAGTGGAGGTTTGTCCTAAGTTAATTAGCATCCCGGCTTCGTTATCCAGTGATCACGAGTAGACGTCACAACACCGTACTCTGAAATCTAGTTTCTCGAGCAGATGATAATGTACTACCTTGACCGATGCACATAGACTACATTGTACGCAAAGTGTAACGAGTGCGTTTTTTTACCGCTGTTGTAAGCGAAGCAGTCTTGTTCCAGTTAGCGTGTAGATCTGTATCTGATAGCACTGGGATCATATAACTGAATCGGGTAGTAAGAGTCCCAGTACAAAAGCAATCCGGTGTCATGTAACTGAAAACCCTCTGCTCTACCGCCTTTGCATCAGAGCATTTGGTATACTACTTTATTAAGCATTAGTACTTTATTAAGCATTAGTACTTTATTAAGCATCAAATGCAGTGGAGCACTGCTCTCATCATTTGTTTAGAGATCAGTAGGTGTCATTAAAGGGGTAAACTGATGAAATCCAAACCAATATTTGGGCAAAATGTTCTCACCTTAAACAACCGAACCATTCCGCTTTTCCCAAGACCCCTGACGCTTCAGCCGTTACCATTATTTAGTACGTAAGTGTTGTAAAGAAGCAGATTGGAGCAAAGATACATGTATTGAACCATTCCGGTCATGTATTGTGTCGTGCGTAGCTAGTTTATATGAAAATTAACATGTTGCGGTTTGTGTTTTGAGTTTGTGTCTGTACCGTACGTGTTTAGTAGAGCCGATCACAAGTGGACCGTAAAAAGTCAAGATCGATAGTACTCAAAGTGGTTAGTACCGCTCTCCTTGGAGTGCTGACCAATTGAAGAGAGTGGGAAAAGAAAACTGCTTGATGAGGGTTGTATTACAAATAAGGGGTTAATTCCTTATTTTATTTTCTATATATTTTTCATTTTATGTTAGATAATGATTCCAATAGTGCTTCATTTTAACTCTAAATGGAAATTTACAAACAGTAACTCTTTGGTATCTTGTTGTCGTACCCCTTTGGCCGCTGATTAATTTGCAAAGATTTTTCCAAGACAGCGCTCTTATTCTAGGTGCCGTCACCTCGCTGATGCGGGGAACGCTCTAACCATATAGATTTCCTGATTTTTAAAAATACACAAGAGACGTAATGCTTCTTACATTTGTGGCCTGGAAGGTCGGAAGTTATTCGCAATGACGACTTCGTGCGCGAGAAAACACTTCTCTTAGATGCTTCATCTTTAATTTTCTTGCGTGTTGAATTGATATACCTTGAGCCGGATAATAATGCGAGCTTACATTTGACCATTCAGTGACCATTTATGCTTCTTTCTACCAGCACATCATCATCATCCCCACTTGTTGATTGGTCCAGCGTATTCTCCACCCTCCGGCTAATGGGTACACTGTTGTATGAGGGCATCGTAGAAATATTTTCTTTCTATTAGAAGTTTATGACATTTTCAGTTATACTTAGTATAGGAGCTTCAGGGTAGGTATTGTTCTTCAAGAAGTAATGTTCATCGATGTTTTGTCTTATTCTATAATTATTTTCAATTTTAGCCTCAAACCTTTGGACATAGAGTTTATGAAAAAATTGCATGGCAAGGTAAATGTCACTTAACTTTTAAAATCTTCTGTCATAGCGCCTGCTCAAGTATCCAAGTACGTGTAAATACGATACTTTCCTTCCCTTCCTCTTTTAAACATGTATGCCCCTTCTAGCACTTAACCCTGAATATTTACCAAGATCATGGCTATTCGTTTTGACTTTGACGTTTTGAATTTTAAGATTGTGTTGTAAGTTCAACATTGGTATCGGGATATCTTGACCTTGTTATACTCAATCTGGTCATTCTTTATCAGGCAATGTTTTAACTTGCCTTGTTATGTTCTACGTATATGCACAAGCTGAGCTGTAGTTTAGATTTCATGCACGTTTAATCATATAGCTGCGTTCTTAATTGAATTTTTTGCAGTCATGTATAGGTGCTGTAGCGTACTCTTCCAATCAATGGGAATAAAGCTTTAATTTGGGGCGAAAGGTTACTCAGAAATTGTCCATATCGACTGTTTAAATACCGACTTCTCCGTGTTGAGTGGCAGGTGGTTTGGAAGACACAATCATTGTAAAGCGAAGTGACTAGTCACATGGTGATCAAAATGGGTCAGTTGATTCATTAAAAGCACAATATACCTGAAGATTCTGTTAACGAATATTGGTCGTGTTTACGTCTTGTGCGTACTGCCTTCAATGTGATAGTATTTGGAAGTGTTCCGCATATTTTTAGGTACTTGCAGTTCAGAAGCAAGTTTTATTACTTTGAGTCAAACAGAGTACATGATTGTCCTTTTCCAGTACAAGGAAGCTTTAAATGTTACCGTTGATAGGAAAACGTCATCCCTTTTTTCCAAGCGACCTAAAAAGCAAAGGTGTAGTGTTACTTGATCTTGAACTCTTATGTAACATTAAGCAGGAAAACCCTAACAAAATTTCTTTGCCATTGATCGGTTTAAAAGGTGACCAACCTACCCCAAACGTAACGAGAATTTATGAATTGATTGTCATTTTGGGGCTTGATTTCGCGTATGCACTCGCGAAGGACAAATAGAGAAGGAGCACCCCCAAAATCGGCCTCAATTTTCCATTCCGCGCCTACAATCCTGGACAAATAGAAGTTTGGACAAACTTTTATTAAATTTAGGTGAAAATGGAACAAATCACACAAGACGCTTGCCACATGAAAGGGGTGTCCAGTCCTGGTGTTGTTTTTCTAGGCCTCTTGGGAAGTCAGTACCCAAAATGCTCGATTTCAAACATAACAATATTTTGGAACGGGGGTTAGGGAAACTTGCATGTTTCACTATCTGAAGCTGTAGTTTGCGTGAGCCAAATAAGGTCCGCTTTCGCGTGATGTTTGCTTCTATTAGGAAACCTCACAATTCCCGACTAGTTCTAGGATTTTCGTAATGAGTTTCATGGTTGCTTGTGCATAGAACTGATGCTGTTGCTTGGTAAGTGGGGAAAACACGAAACTAGGGAATGGAAAGTATTGTAAAGTACCATGTTTTTCTCCTTTTATCAAATTTAATTTGTGTGCTAGTTAAAGTAAGATTTATTGTCTTCAGTTTGTGGATTGACCGTGAAACCCCAAAGCTACCGTTAAGACATATTTTTAGAGCCTTTTAAACAGAAGAGGGCAGCCTTTCAGTAAGCAAGTGAGTCGCCCGTTTTTCTTTAGCTGAAATACCGTGTAAACTCTCGTGATCTCAGTCTCCCGACCGCTGGAAAGACTTAATCTTGAGTTAAAATGTTATCACGTATCAACCATTGATTTCCTCGTTGCAAACTGCACTCTTCAGAATGGATCGAAAGAGAAGCCTTTATTAGTTGGTAAGGTTATAAAATGGTACGAAAATTAGTTATGACAACAAGTAAGTCTTTCATAGTGTTCCACGGATTACTTAGCTTGCCTGCTAACGAAGATTTAAAACTTCTTTTGTGAAGAATTGTGTTTTACCAGTCGGCATTGGACGGAACAAATTGAATTTTAGCATCAGTGCTGCCTTGGGAACATGCTTTTCAGCTGGCGTTGTGACTATTTCATGAATAGAAGATTAACAGTACGGAAGAGGCAAGAATAAATCCGCATAGGAATGATTTGCATCGTGTCCAGCTGTCTTTGGTAGGTCTTAATCGGTAGGATATGGCACGTCAAGCTTGGCACAAGTTTTAACTGAGTGATAAGTGATCTTCCGTTATTAATTACAGCTTGAAACCAGTAGTGATGTGTACCGTATAGTTATTATTCATAGTATGCAGTAGTTATATTAGCGTCTGATTTTTTGATTGCAGGTGAATATAGTCCCAGTTATATCAAAAGCAGATACTCTAACGTCGGAAGAAGTTCAGAAATTCAAAGCTACAGTAAGTCACTGTTACACTTGGGATGGTTTGACGTAGGAAAGAGAGACCATTATTGCAGTATAAAACAATTCGTAATATCAAGGGTTGATGTTGAAGCGTTGGTATTCTGAGCCAAAACACGAAAATATGGTTTAATCGACACGCGATTTGGGTTACTGAACACTTGATGTATCAAATGATTGGTATAGTTGCACCAGTTTCCAGTTTTCATCTTCAGTGCATGCTTCAAATTCTCAAGACCGAGTCATAAAAGAAGGCTTTGTCTTTCCTTTTGTTGCACCTTGAGTGACCCTAAATTACCTGTTGAAACATATGACTGAGTACGACGCGCGCACAATCCATAATTTCCTTATTCAAAGTGACTCATGCTCAGCGATTTAAATCGTGAACAGGTAATTGTTACTTGATAGAAAACGAGATGCCGAAGCATGTAATCGTAAATGCGGACCTGTTTAAGGGGAGTCAACATAGGTACACTGTATCGTTGTAGGATGGTACAAGGATTTCATCAGCGCCAATCGATTGCTCCACCCACTGCAGGGTGCACACTAACATTAGCAATAGTTACCACGTAATATAGATCTCCTATGGAAATATCGAAAGAGAGATCACCTGCCGTACATTCTTAGATGTTTTGCAACGCGTTAATGGATTGAACATTTTATGTTCTAGGCTTAGTGGTTCAAACCGAAGATGACGACATATTTTTTTTATATTTGCCCGTATTACATTCGTAGGTGAACTTTTTGTTACGAAGCATTAAGGCTATCCCTGGCCAATGCCTACCTCACTGACAACGAAGCAGCGATTAATTGGGGCGCCTCCCTGCCATTTAGAGTTTTTTTCAGCCAATTTAAGGCTCTCTAAGTGTCACAAAGCAAATATTATAGCTCACTATGGGCTCGAATTACATATGCCCTTGTTACATGGGCTCCCTCTAGTATATTACTAACTGCGAAGCAACTTAAATTGTCTGCAGCTTTGGAAGCAGTGCTGAAAGTAATCGATTTGGTGGATACTAATGGGAAAATGTTGGTAGGCGTTGCGGTAAATTGTGTAGGGTATTTCTTTTAATTATCGGAAGGATTTCGTAGCTTTTGAGGTAAATGCTGAACCTGAGTGTCAATCACCACTTTCACTTTTTATTGAGGGGGCTTACACATCAAAATAACACGCTGCAAGTGACATGCCACTTGTGAACAAACCTTTATACATGTATGAGATTTCTAGCATAGATGTGGCGTTTCAAGCTGCATAACCGACATGCACCTTACATGCTCCTCGAGAATCGGATCAGACCCTTTTTTTTAAAGCGTGCCATATTGCGTATTTGCTTCAATGTTGACATTTACTTAGATTCTTCAAAGATCGAGCATCGTTAAATATGCCTCGGCCATTGTATTCGATAATTTACAGTGGTGCAACGATTAAGGGAACTTAAAAGCACTCCTACTTCATGCTATAGATGCTTTCATTCAAAACGATATGCAGACAAAGATCTTCTTAATTTAGAAAGATAAGTAATTTCTTCAGCACCCATGGATCTGTAGTAGTTGTTATTCTGCAAATAAGGTCTCGCAATGGCGAAGTTATGAAAGATCATTTTCTTGTATGGTATAACTGATAGAGCCTGTCTAAATGCAGTTGAAGTTGACAACATAAGTGCTGTGAAATTCAACATTTTCGTTAAGATAGGGATGTGCTCACTACGTTTAGACAGGCTCTATCAGTTATACCATACAAGAAAATGATCTTACAATAAGTAGCTGAGCGCTTTACTATGGCTGAAGTTACAATAATCAGTAGAAACACCAGAAACGTTCTTTTTCAACAGTTCTGATAAAGCAAATCATTACCGCTTAGCATGCAAAGCAATGCATGGAATTGCAAAGCAAAGAATTTTTGGGGTGCAGATATCCGGCGATAGTTGCGCTCAGCAATTTTTCACTGTCTGTATTGACTTCCACTGTTATTACCCCCCTTGATACTAAAGGTGTATATTTTTGACTACGTTTGTATCCGTAGTGAATATTCAACTCATTTCTGCGTATAATGCGTATAATTTGATGCAATTTTGTTCTGTTTTTGCAGATTCTAAAAGAAATCAAAGAAAATAATATAAATATATACTCATTTCCTGCACTGGGAGACGAAGAATCAGATAACGAATTACAGGACTTACGGGTAAGAGGAAATTGTATGCTCAAATAGACTTGTATAAGGCCGAGTTAGCAGGGAATATATAGATTGGTTAGGTTTGAAAGCGAGAACTTGTAGTGTAAAAATGAGGCTCTTACAAAGGTACTTGGAGTGGACATAAGCAAAGCAAAGCGTTCAACACAGGCAAAGAAGGAGTTCGCCGAGTCAGTGCGGAAACGCATTAGCACGCCTCCGTGATGACACAGAATATCGATGGAGGATCTCACAGGAAGTAAGGAATCACAAATTAATGTTAAGCATAAAGATGGTAATATCAATTTTGGGTATCCTCCGCAGAACTGGATTGCGTCGTAATGCTATCTTAAAGATGCTAGGGGAATCTTCCAGTTCAATTTGCATCTCTTAATATGTGAATCGATTAAACGGAGCAAGAAGTGTGCAATGTACAAAATTTAGGTGGTGGAGGGTTGTGAGACAGGGACGATTAAAGTAGTTTTTAATTCTATCTAAAGTGGCAAAGCCTTGCTCGGATCATTAAAATATAAAACAACCGTTTCAAGTTTTCAGCGACTGCTGAGCAAAGCCTTGGATCAAAATCTTAACTAATAGGGTAAATGATATTGTAGCAGTTGTATGGTCGTCATAAAAAGGCCTCCATGTTCCAAGTATCAAGTCTTTTGCCTATTAATGTTACCCAGAGCGGTTGATAATTATAATCTATTAAACTTGATTTAGTGTTAGTATTAAGTTGGTTATTTCTCACATTTTCAAAATATGTAGTGGGCAACAGCAACCACAGATCTACCTTGCAAACGTTACGCATGTTCACAGGCAAGAGGACATAACACAGTTTCTATTATTCTAATCACTTTATTTTGCTAGTGGATTTGTAAGACGTTTTAGACGTGTCAGGCTTAAATATGAAGTGTCTATGGCCCATTGGGTTCCTGTTTAATTTAGATGCGATGAATACATCAATCCATTAATCAGTGGTCGATGCAATTTTTCTTAAATGTACTACAATTACAATTCAATGCAACGAAAGTGGTACAAAGTACAATTGTTTCTTTTTTAGGGTCGAATTCCCTTTGCGGTTGTCGGAAGCAATACAGTATTGGAGGTCGGCGGGAAAAAAATACGTGGCCGCAAGTACCCATGGGGAATCGTCGAAGGTATTGATTGGTATAGATGCTGATTTTTTGGATACAGCTAATAATCAAGTAACGCTGATAAGGAAGTGGTTTGTTTACCACGTTTGTTTTAAGCGTGGCATGCATTTTGAGGGCAAGTCATTTAGTGTCCCTAGTGTCCCTATAAAACTAGGGTTAAACCTAGTTTTATTAACCCGTGACTACCGAGTGTCAACAAGAACACTTGTATAGATAACTGTGATGTTGTGTGTGTGGTGGTGATGTTGTACTTTTTTCTCGTTAAACGCAGTTTTTTAGCCTTCCTTCATTATTTTTATGTCAAAATTTGGAATCTCCGCGAGGGGTCATTCGAAAGATTTACAGTATCTTACAGAACCGATTTGAAAAAATATCTGTTTTCACAACTTTTGCGACCTACCACTCGTAGCGGTCAGCCGCCAACATCCATAACCTTTGCGATAAGGTTAAATGTTAGTTAATTTTTCCGTTATGCAAGCTAGTCAGATTTCCAGGCGCTTTTTGAACATGCAATGCAGGTGATTTATTGGTTCAATAGATTCGTGGTCGATGGTGTTGGTGAAGATAGCAAGAGCAAATATTTACGAGTCTTTTTCCTATTACGCTCCGCTAAAATTCATCATTCCTTTAGAAACTAAGTTATCGTATTTGTTGAGGAAACTAGACATTCATGTATATCGCTTGCTTGGCTTGTTTTGTTGGCTGGCATTGATACAAATGCTACTGAGCGCATTGAATTGATGGAAACGGTTTGCTTAAAGAGCTCTAGTCCAAGTGTATACTTCCGATCTAAACAAGTGCCTGCCATATTCGCCTTAACAATAGAGTTATTCACTACGTTACCGCGTGTCTTATTAGAGAATGGATACAACCTTTCTTTTAACGAATTCAGCGTGTCTAATCTCAAGATTTAAAATATCAATGTTCCTCGAGATATAACAAATTGCGATACCATCTTGGTTAGTGATTTGCAAAGAAAGTGCGAAATGAATTGTACGAAATGGAAAGTTTAAGTAACGTTGAAAAACGAGAACCCTTGAGCTCGCTAAGCTAAGCTTATGATAAAAAAACACAAAAAAACGAAGTGGTTTCCTCTTTGATGATATTAGTGTATAAACCCCTTAGGAGAAGCAGCAAGCTGATTTTCAGGGGTAAGTTTGTCGACGGAGATACAGGTGACGTTTCGCAGTCCGAGGTATCAATAGCCATGGCCGTGCTCTCATTGTTAATTGAAATGTGTGGAACAGTAATCTAGTTGCCTACACATACAGGAAGTTTTCCATTTGAATTTATTCTCGTAGAAATCTATGATTTTATTTTAGGGAGTGTCTCATTGTGTTTTCACATCAGCAACAGAAAGCGAACTATGTCCTTGGATTTGAACTCTCCACCGCAAATTTCCATTCGACCACGTTGACTAGTTTGCATCCCTCTATCATAAAGTCTGTATAACATGCATTGATAGGCAGAGACACTAAGTCGTATTTTCCGTCTATTTACGCCGTTTATTTACGAAGATACCGTGCATGTGAAAATGTGCTAACCACATTTTTTTTATTTGCTTTCTTAGTGGAAAACATCGAACATTGCGATTTTATCGCTTTGCGGAATTTATTAATTCGGTAAGCTCATGATGTATCTCCTGTTAAATAGTTTGAATCAAAGATTTGCCCCTCCTATCCATGCAGACAGACTACCAAGCGTTTGGAGCTGGGCAATATAACATTGCTCACACTGGCTGGGCAATAGGGTACCCTCGAAATTGAGTATGCCACCAAAAAAAGTATGATTTTCAGATATCGAAATGTTGTTTTATGACGTGCATTGTATTTCCGGTTAGTAGACACGTTTTGAAAGTAAAGTTGAATGTGAAAGCTAAGATAGTTGCTATATTTACACTCATCAATGAAATATTTTGTGATGATTCTAGGATGGATTCGAGGTGGCTTGGGTACGGAATTACGTTGTAAACATATCGTTAAAGGCGTATTCGAGAGGGCCGTGCTATATAGTTTGATAAAGATTACTTTCGCAAGTACAGTATTTTGGCCTCTTAGTTAACATTGCATTATCACATTTAATTATTATCGCAATCACTATCAGTGTTGATTAGTTAGGGACGTATAATGATATAGGCTTAGCTGAAAGAGAGTTTCCTAGAAATACAGGCTAAGTTTTGTGATTTCCATAGTTAGCTGGTTGTATTGTACTGTTATCGGGTACTTAAACTGTGAACCGGGTTCTGTGAATGAAACTAACAGTGGTTCAGTAGCACTGGGCTGGGATTGTATATTGACTGACGGAGATTCTGTGCAAGAGATCCCAATGTATATTCCATTTTCCAGCGAGTGCCATCGATTCAGAGAGAAGTCGTCATATCTGACCTAAAATTGGAGGTGCGCCTTCACCTACCACAAGTCAAGTGTTTTAGTAACTAGTAGAATAAGATCATTTGCGTTGCTTTCGATTACGGTCGATCGCATACATAGGGAGATGTTTCTTTCATATGTTAGTATTATATGTATTTCCTGACCGTGCCACATAATAATAAGGTAACTACGGCCCTGGCTGATTTTAGTATTGGAAAGTTTAACTGCATCTCGGATATTCTAATAAAGGTTGTGTTTTCAATGAGCCCTCTTTCACGAATGACAGCCTTTAGCCCCAAGTTTAATGCCTTCCTTTAGCCCCAAGTTTATTGCCTTCCTTTAGCCCCAAGTTTAATGCCTTTAGCCCCAAGTTTAATGCCTTGAAGTTATCGAAACATGTCAGCGTCGTTACTGAAACATTTCCTCTTGTACAGGACGCACATGCAAGACCTCATCGACGTTACGAATGATCTCCATTATGAGAATTTTAGAAGCGAAAGACTCTCAGTTTTAACTGGTGGGGAATCATCAATCACAAGGTATTATATTTTGTTTTGAAAGTTCGTTTGATTTGCCGTTTGACGTTTCGTCTTTTTAATTTAGTTTGTTTAAGAAATCTGTAAGATCAGAAGATATGTGAAATCCTCTTTAATTCAAGACTTTGAACATGCGATTTGAAATAGAGGCTAGCTACAATTCTAGGAAAACCTACAAGACCGGGAAAATACTGCATGTCTTCACAAAACGAAGGTAAAGTCTCGGGAAGTGAAAAAACTGAACTCTCTGAAGACTTGGAAGCCACAACAGTTTCATGTCAGCTAAGCATGCTATTAAACCATTAAGATTATTTGTGAAAATGAAAAATTATGTCACGGTACATTTATATGTACACCCACGTGCTCATCTCTCCCTTCTCCTGATGTCAGCTGGTTTACAAAGCTGTCAAGCATCACGCGTTACAGGCCCTCAATGTTATTCAGGGAAATCTGCAAGAAATTGAGGATGAAATGTGGGAGTACGGGCACTTTCCAGTTTTATAATGTAGGAAAAGCACATTTTGGATTTGAAGCTACTCTGTAACAACCGTTCAATTCGGCAATTTTAGTAGCGATATGCTAATACAGTACTTCCTCGATTATCCGCCTCTCGATTATCCGGCCCTCGATTATCCGGTCTTGCCCAAAATAGCAGGTTATCACTTTTTAGATGAAAGTCGTCTCAAACAAGGTGTCTTTTACGCATGAATAATTTGAAATAGACCGCAATGAGCGATTCCGTGTTGTTGTTTTTTGGTTTGCCTGCCTAATATTGCTGCTCCAGTAATATAGTTTAATGCTGGAAAACTGTATAGTTCTTTTCATATCAATTTTGATAAATGGACATTTTTATTATCCGGCCCGATTTTCAAATCTTCCCGTCCAACTTGACCGGATAATCGAGGAAGT
>JAAAKL020000155.1:0-56735 GCA_010016065.2 Carybdea cf. marsupialis auct. non (Linnaeus, 1758)
CGCCGCGCTCGCTGTGGCGCTCATCGCCGGGTTGGCGCCCCTCGTCCTGGGCTGGCGGCTGGACCTGCGCTCGCTGCTCGCCGGCCGGACCGCCTCGGCGTCCCGGGGCGGTCGCTTACGGCGCGTGTTGGTGATCGGCGAAGTGGCCCTGGCCGCCGTATTGCTGGTCGCCGCCGGCTTGCTGGCGCGCTCCTTCGGTGCACTGGAGCGCATCGACCCCGGCTTCGTCGCCGAGCGTGTGGTGTCGGTCGAAATGTCGCCGCAATACCCGGGCGCGTATCTCGAGCAGACCGAGGCTCTGGCGGCGCTCTTCCGGCGCGTGCAGACCAGCCTGCTTGAGGTCCCCGGGGTCGCCGCCGCCGGCGTCACCACCAAACTGCCATACCTCGACCGCGAGCGGCGGCCGGTAAAGCTGGTGGCCCGCGGCGGGGAAGGGGAAGACGAGCTCGAGCACCAGGCGCCGATCCTCACCTCCGACATCTCGCCGGACTACTTCGAGGCGATGGGCATTCCGATCGAGGAGGGACGCGATTTCACCTGGTCCGATACCCGCGAGAGGGGGTTGGTGATCATCTTGAGCCGTCGCGCCGCGGAGCAGCTCTTCCCAGGACAGTCGGCGATCGGCCGCCAAGCGCGTGCCGGCAGCGATTCATGGGCGCGGGTGATCGGCGTCGTCGGCGACGTGCGCTACGACCCGCGAGAGTCCGGCTTCGGTGCCGAGCTCTACTATCCGATCACCCAATATAAGGCCTGGCGCCAGCGCCTGACGGTGCGGCTCGAAGGCTCATCGGAAGCTCTTTTGCCGGCCGTGCGCGGTGCCCTCGAAGCGGCGGCGCCTCAGACCGGCGTGGTCAGGATCCGCAGCCTACGTTCGATTCTCGACGAAACGCTCTGGCAGTCCCGCTTGCTCGGCCGGCTGGCGCCGCTTTTCGCGGTGATCGCCCTGTTGCTCGCCGTGCTCGGGGTCTACGGTCTGCTGGCGCACGACCTGGCGCAGCGGCGTCAGGAGCTGGGGTTACGGGCGGCGCTCGGCGCACCCCGTCAATCGCTGGCACGGCTGGTGCTCTCCTGGGGTGTGCGGCTCGTCGCGTGGGGCGTTTTGGTTGGCGCGGCGATCAGCTTGGCGGCGGGCCCGGTCCTCTCCGCCTCGCTGTTCGGCGTCGGCACGCGGGATCCGGCGAGCCTCACGTTGGCCGTCTTGGCTTTGCTCACCGCCGGCACCGCGGCCTGCCTGGCTCCCGCCTGGCGCGCGACCCGCGCCGATCCCACGGAGCCGTTGCGCGAGGGCTGATGCGATGAAGCACCTGGCAATCCTCGGCGACAGCCCGCGACTGATGGAGATCGCGGTTCATCTCCACCGCGTCGGCTTCGCCATCACCTTGCTGCCCGAGTTGCCCGAGCGCCCCGAGGGCGGAGGACGACATGGGGCGCGAAAGGCCTTTTCGTCCCCGGGGCTGGCGTTGGCCTCGACCTCGCAAATCGATGAGCTGGTCGTCTTGGCTTCGGCGGCCGAACATCAAGGGTTGCCCTGGCTTTTCCTCTGCGACGGAGGCGTGGAGGACGCCAGCGGCGAGCTCACCACCACCGCCTACCAGGCGGGAGCTCTTGCCGTCCTGCCTGCTGGTTCGTCCGCCGAGCTGGTCCTTCAGGCGGTCGAACGAGCCAACGAGTCGCTGACCGCTCAGGGCCGCACGCACGGACGCGGGCCTCGTCGACGGCACTACCGGGCCGGCGAGGCGATTCCTCTAAGAGTCGAAGAAAGGCTGGACATCATCGACGGCGTTGTCGCCCAGGTCGTGTGGCACGAGGACGGTGGGGAAGGGCTGGTCGGTCTGTGGGGAGCCGGGCACTTGCTCTCGGGCCACCCCGAGGACGACTGCGGCGTGGCGTTGCGCGCCCATACGGACGCCACCGTCGAGGTCGACCGACTCGATGCCGGCGGTGACGCTTTCGAGCGTTTGCTGGCGCGGGTTCGTCTGCTCGAGGCCTGGTCGAGTGCGCAGTCGCGGCAGAGCGTGCAGGATCGCCTGCTCGGTGTGCTGGCTTTGCTCGCCGAGCAATTCGGCGAAGCATGCGCCGAAGGCACGTTGATCGACGTGCGAATCACTCACGCTCAGCTGGCAGCCGCGATCGGTGCCACTCGCGCCACCGTCACCCGTTTGCTCGGGGCGATGCGCCGCAACGGCTTGGTGCGGATGGTGCAATCCGCCGAGGGGGAGCGCTTTTGCCTGCCGCAAAAACGCAACGCTCACGGCTTGGAGGTCGACCGTCGTCTGGCGGTGGGTGGCCGCTGATCGGCGTGATGGAGCATTAGGAGTCTGATGCGCATAAATTCTCGCAGTCAAGGGCCGGAGGCTAGGACGCAAGGTTGGGTGCGCTGCGCGCCCAACCTTGCCGAGGAGGGACTGGGCCAAGGAAGTCAAGCCGAAGGCTTGAGTTTCTTGGGGCGATGATGTTGCGCCCGCGGCTGCTGAAGATGATGACCGCAGCGCCCCTGCGCATCGGAGCCGTCGTCGTGGCCGGGCTGGCCGGGCTCGCCGTCAGTGTCACCCAAGGCTGGCTCAGTGCCCGGGCCCTCGACTCGATCCTCGGCGGCGAGCCGTGGTCGGTCATCGTGCCGTTTCTCGTGGGTATCGGTGCGCTGATCGGGTTGCGGGCGATCTTGCGGGTGGCCCGCGATGCCGCCTCGGCGAGCGCTGCTGGGACCGTGAAGCGGCGTCTGCGCGGCCGTCTGTACCGACATTTGCTGCGCTTAGGCCCTGGCTTTCTCGCCGATCGTGAGAGCGGCTCGCTGCAGGCCACGATGGTGGATGCGGTCGAGGCCCTCGAGGGTTACCTCGGCGTTTACGTCCCACAAGCCCTGGTGACCCTCATCGGCACGCCGATCGTCGTCGCGTTGCTTTTCATCGTCGATCCGCCGGTCGCCAGCGTGGTCGTCATCGCGTGGGTCGCAACGCTCACCGCTCCTCCCTTGTGGGAGCGGCTGCTCGGTGAGCATGGCAAGCAGCATTGGCGTGCCTATACGGATCTCGCCGCGACCTTTCTCGACAGCCTGCGGGGGATGAGCGTGCTGAAAGCCTACGGCGCCAGCCATCGGCGAGGGGTCGAGCTTCACGACCAAGCGCTGACCCTCTATCGGGAGACGATGGCCCAGCTCTCAGTGTCGATGCTGCGCAGTGGTTGGAGCCACCTGGCAACCGGCGTCGGCACGACCCTGGCGATCGGTTACGGCGCGTTGCGGGTGGTGAACGGTGATCTGAGCCTCGCCGATCTGCTGTTGCTGCTCTTTCTTTGCGGCATCTGCTTTGAACCTCTCCGGGAGCTCGAAATCCACTGGCTTCGTGGCTACGCCGGGGTCACCGCAGAACCACATCTGTTCGCGCTTCTCGACACCGAGCCCAAGGTCGATGAGCGGACCGATGCCCCCACGCGCGCTTTTCGCCACGCCCCGGAAGTGCGTTTCGAGCAGGTGAGCTTTGCCTACCAGCCCGAACGCCAGGCCTTGACCGACGTCTCGTTCACGATCGCTGCGGGTGAGCGGATCGCTTTGATCGGGCCTTCGGGAGCCGGCAAGTCGACGGTGGTGTCGTTGCTGCTCAGGTTCTTCGATCCGCAATCCGGTCGCATCACCCTCGATGGGCACGATCTGCGCGATCTTCGTCTCGAGGATCTGCGCCAGGCCACGGCCTGGGTCTCGCAAGACACTTTTCTGTTTCCGGGTTCTCTGATGAAGAATCTGACGTTAGGTCGCCCCGACGCCTCTCGGCAGGAGGTCATGGGCGCCATCCAAGCCGCGGCCCTCGACGGCTTCCTGGCCCGCCAGCCCCACGGGCTCGAGACCGAGGTGGGGGAGCGCGGCTCGACGCTGTCCGGCGGTGAACGGCAGCGGTTGGCGATCGCCCGTGCGCTGATCAAAGACGCCCCATTGCTGGTTCTCGACGAAGCAACTTCGGCGGTCGACAGTGCCGGCGAGGCGGTGATCCACGACGCCTTGGTTCGCCTGAGCGAAGGGCGCACGACGTTGACCATCGCCCACCGCCTGTCCACGATTCGCGATGCCGACCGCGTCCTGGTGCTCGACGACGGCCGGCTCTCGGAGTCCGGGACTCACAAGGATCTCGTCGCCCACGGCCGGGTCTACGCGCGGCTCTTAGCAGCGCAAGATGCAATGCTCGAGGAGGTCTCGGCATGAGTCCGGTCGCCGAAAGTTCGGCGGTGGCCAGCCCGTCCACGGATCGACCCGGGGCCGCGGGCGAAGCGGCCATGGGTCGACCGTATCCACTGCCCCCCGGGCAGGGATCTCCGCTCCGTCGACTCGGCGCTATTCTCAGTCCGCATCGATCGTTGCTGGTGCTCGCGGTGCTTCTCGGCCTGCTGCATCAGGGGCTCGGTCTGCTCGGGACCGGGCTCAGCGCCCATCTGGTCGGCTTGGCAGCCATTGGTAGCTCAAGAGAAGCGGTTCAGACCGGCCTGCTGGTGCTCGCTGGGGTCGTTCTCGGGGCGGCTTTATTGGCTTGGACGACGATGTGGCAGGGCTACGAGCTCGCCCATCGGATCTTGGCTGAGCTGCGCATCTGGCTCTATCGGGCGCTCGAGCGACTGGCGCCGGCCTCTCTCGTCGGCCGCAGAAGCGGCGAGTTGGCGTCGACCGCCATGGCCGACGTCTCCCGCGTCGATTGGTTCTTTGCCCGCCTGCTGCCGGCAGTCCTGACGACGGTGCTGATTTGTGGTGCCACCCTCGCCACGCTCGCCTGGATCCATCCCCAACTGGCGCTTGGTCTCTTGCCCTTCGCCGTTCTCGTGCCGGCGGTCCCCATCGGGTTCCGACGTCGCGCCGCGCGCGAAGGTCAAGCGCTGCGCGATCGGCACGCTGAGATCAACGCCGAAACCCTCGACGCCGTGCAGGGTCTGCGCGAGGTTCTGGCGTTCGGCCAGGGGGAAGCTTGGATCAAGCGGCTGGACCGGCATGGCGTGGGCCTGCAACGGGCTCAGATCGCCTATGGGGTGCGGGAGGGTCTCGAGTCAGCGTTTACCACGGCGTTCACTACGGCAGGAACGTTGACTGTGTTGGCACTGGCTGCACGATTGGTCGACTCGGGGGATTTATCCCCCGAGCGTCTACCCGTCGCGGTCATGCTAGCCACCGCTTTCTTCACGCCGATTCTCGCCACTTCGGGAGCCGCGGCCCGGCTCGGGCTGGTGGGGACCTCCGCTCGGCGCGTCTTCGATCTCCTCGAGCTCCGGCCGCGGGTCGCAGATGCCGCGGGAGTGCAACCACCGCGGCAAGCCCCCGAGCCATCGCTGGTCTTTGAGGACGTCCGCTTCCGTTATGATCCCGAGCAACGAGAGGTCCTTAAGGGGGTGTCGTTCGAAGTTGGAGCCGGTGAGACGGTGGCTCTCGTGGGAGCGTCCGGCGCTGGCAAGTCGACGTGTCTGAATCTCTTGCTGCGTTTCTGGGATCCGTCCGCCGGAGCGATCCGGATCGGCGGTGTGCCCGTGCGTGACATGCCGCTCGCCTGGCTGCGGCGGCAGATTGCCTGGGTGCCGCAGGATTCCCATCTGTTCGACATTTCGCTGGCCGACAACGTGCGGCTTGCGGATCCATCGGCGAGTGATGCCACCGTCGAGGCCGCGGCCCGTACCGCCCGAGCGCACGACTTCATCAAGGACCTACCCGACGGTTACGCCACTTATGCCGGTGAGGGAGGAGCCCAGTTGTCGGGCGGGCAACGCCAACGGATCGCCCTCGCCCGCGCGCTCGCCGCGCAGACTCCGATCTTGGTGCTCGACGAAGCCGTTTCGAGTCTCGACGCGGAGAACGAACGTCTGCTCCAGATCGCCTTTCGTTCCGCCCGACAAGGTCGGACCGTATTGTTGATCGCCCATCGGTTGTCCACGATCTGCACCGCCGACCGCATCGTCGTGCTTGACGATGGCCGTATCGTCGAGCAGGGTACACACCAAGAGCTAATGGCGCTCGATGGCGTCTATGCGGGGCTGGTGGCGGCGCAACGAGACACATTCAAAACCGATGGCGGCAAGAGCGCCAGCGCCACCTCAGTCTGAGTGAAAGGCTTTCGCCGCGTGGATCTAACACTCTGTGAGTCGCGCGAGGTCACCTTTGTCCTGACCGCGCTGTCGGTGATTCCTGACTAGACTTTCACCATGGGCTGATAGTAGCTATCTCCGAGCCGACCCTGCTTCCCCGACGAATCCAATGGAGTCATAGCCATGACGTCAATGTCTTTACCTCCGGTACGACGAGTTCTTCAAACCGTCCGCCAGACATCGACTCTCCCCACCGTCTCGGCGGCGATAGCGTTGGTTGGGGCTTTGCTGGCCGGCGTTGCCTTTGCGTCGGAGCCGGAGTCCACAGCCCGGGCGTTTTTGACGACGAGTTAGAGAGGGAAGAGAGGGAACGGGCGAGGGCACCCAATGGTGCCCTCGAAAAAACCTAGCCGAATGGGTCGACTCTTGGGTCAGGTCCGGCCAGAACAGCCGTTTTGACGCGCATGGCGCACCTCCTTCTCGGGTCGAGTTCCCGCTGCGGCGGGAATGCCACAACGGCGTTTCGACACCCCCACGACACTACTGCATTACCGTTCGGTCAGGGAATCCGTCCGGAGGATGCCGAAGCGGTGCAAAGTCGGATCGCTGTTCTCCAGTCGGTTCAGCAAGCGGAGCACTACGGCGTATCCGACGATCGCCTCCACTCAGCTCTCACGGTAGCCGCACTCTTCTTTCTCGCCACCGCGTCCCTTGAGAGGCTGCGGCTCACTTCCGCCGAGGGATAGGCTAGGACAGTGCCAGACGTTCGCGCGCAACTAATTCAAAGTGGAATGGGTCATTGGAGAACGACATGGCAATCACTGTGAAGCCAGCCACAGTCTTTGACGACATCAAAGAAGTCGTCGGGCCCAAGCGTCCCGACGCTACTGTCTGCTGGTGTTTGAACTATCGGCTGTCCTCGAAGGAGAACAAGGCCCTAGTTGGCCCGGCAAGAGGTCAACGCGTGGCGGCCATGTTGGAGCGCGGTCCCATCGGGGTCTTGGCCTATGACGGTGAGGAAGTTGTGGGTTGGGCTGCCGTCGGGCCGCGTGCCGAGACCAGGTTTAACCGAAGCAGGACGATTCCCCGTGTTGATGATGTCGACGTTTGGTGTGTTTGGTGCATTCGCGTCAAGCCCGGCCACCGCGGGCAAGGAATTTCACATCACCTGCTTGCGGGGGCCATTGATTTTGCTCGCGGTGAGGGTGCGGCGATATTGGAGGGCTACCCCCTGAACAATGCTGGCAAGACCATCAACACGACCATGGCGTATGTTGGGACCCAGGCGCTCTTTGAGAAAGCGGGCTTCTGTCTGGCGGCGGAGACCAAATCCGTGCTCGACGGCTTTCCGCGGGTCCTGATGCGGTTGGAACTGTAACCACTGAGCTGCGACGACCCATGTGTGAGGGCTAAGACGCGCCATCGGGCCCGAAACGTGATCAGATTGGGAGAGATGTTCTTGTCCGGCGCTTTGATTCCGTCGATGTGAGGCCACACGGCGGTTGTGACCTGAATCCGGCCAATCCCTGCTACCGCCAGTTCATCTGCTTGGGTTAGTCGTCTGCCGTAGTTGGTTCCGGCCGCGGTGATTCTCATCCGGCCAGTGCCGATCGAAACGCCCAGAGATCCGTGCACCCAGAGATCCGTGCCGGGCACCACTAATTATCTGGACCGCCGTTCTAGAAGGCATGATGGGCTCTCTTGAGCCCTTCATCGACCTCGCCAATAGCCGGGGAGTCGCCTTCTATCCAGTCCGTCCCTAGAGCTTCCTGCGCCCGTCGATCCATCCGCGGACCGGAGCGCGCCCGCCCAGAATTCCGTGCCAGGCACCACTCATTATCTGCCTCGTATCTGACATGCAATGCACTACACTGGCGACAGCGTGGCAATCCAGGGCATCGGGAAGTGGCGAGGTCTCAAGTCACTCGTTCATCAAGCCGTCGACACGGTCACTGATCTCGTCGACCTCGGCCATGAATCGACGGTGCGCTCGGTCCGGAGGATTTCCGACCCCATCGAACCCCTTCGCAAGCCTGTCCGCCGGGTCGACAGCGTCAGGCGGTTCGTTACCCGCGGTGTCTTGACGACGATCAAAGGCGTCAACCTTGCGGTCGAGGTCGTGGGCGACGCCGGGCTCACCGTCGCGGAGCGCGTGTCCGGAGAGCGTCCCATCGTGGAACCTGCGGAGGCCGTGCCCTTGCGTTCAGACGCCACCGGGACCCGTGCTTGGGTTGGTGATGCAGCGCTTGGCGTGGTCAACGCCGCGGTCGGCGATCACTTGAACGAGACCCGAAATGAGCTCGACCAGTCGATGGTGTTTCGCGTCAATGATCGTTATGTGGAGCCTGATCGGGACGTCCTCCGTGGGGTGCTGCCCGACGCCAGTCCCAGCGTCGCGCTATTCGTCCATGGCCTGGGCCTGACCGAGTGGTCCTGGAGTCTGCAGGCCGAGGCCTACCACGGTGAGGCTGGCGTCAACTTCGGTTCACTGCTGCGGCGCGACCTCGGCTTCACTCCGGTTTTTCTCCGCTACAACACGGGGCGACGCGTGCCGGAGAACGGACGCCGCCTTGCCGCCGAGCTGCAACGTTTCGTGGATGCCTATCCTGTGGCGATCAAAGATCTGACGCTGATCGGCCACAGCATGGGTGGGCTCGTCATTCGGAGCGCATGTCACTATGGCGAGCTTGGGGAGCAGTCCTGGACGTCGCTCGTCCGTCGCGTATTTTGCCTCGGAAGCCCCCACCGTGGCGCCCCGTTGGCCAAGCTCGGTCACGCGCTCACCGAGGTGCTCGACGGGATCGATCTTCCCGCGACCCAGATTATCGCTCGAATCCTTGCGGGTCGGAGCGCGGGGATCCAAGACCTCCGACATGGTGTCGTCATCGAGGCCGACGCCGCGAGCGACGTGAGGTGGCTTCCCGACGCCCAGCATTACTTCGTTTCCGCGACCGTCACTGATGATCCGGATCACGTGGTCGGCCGCCTGGTCGGGGATCTTATCGTCCGGGTTCCAAGCGCGACCGGGCCCGCTTTGAAGAACACGCATTTCGCGATCCACGCCACCCGATCCGGCGGCGTCCGACATCTCCAGCTCCAAAATCACCCCGCTGTGTACAACCAACTGCGCCGAGCGTGTAGCAGCGTTTAGTTCGGGGGTGATCGGAGGAGGGGCGCTGACTACTCGTCGTCTCCGTAGAAACCGCCCTCGATCAGGGGACTCGGCCCGCTGATTCCGTCCGGGCCCAGCCCCGGAGCCACCGAGGATGGACCCAAGGTCAGCACGTTGCGGAGGGTGAGCTTGATCGCCGTGGGGCCGACGGGGCCGGCCGAGGCGACGCCTTGGGCGATTCCCTGGACGCCGGTGGGGAAGTCTTGGCCGTCGAGGCTCAGCTCACAGGTGAACGAAGCGTCGAAGCCGGTGTCGGGGTTCACCGGCCCGCTGGCTCGGTAGGACACGGAATCACGACCAATCAAGGAGTACCTCATGTCAGCGTTGAATCGATGTTTACACGTTCGTGACCAGTCCCGGAACCTGTGGGGATCCGATCGCCTCCTGGGTTCAAATCTAAGGCATAGGAGTCAAGCAGGAACGCCGGGCGCATGCCGCATGTCCCCTTGGCCTTGAGGACACTACGGGATCAAAGATCCAAACCCTATCTAGGGTTTCATGGGATCTCGGAGCCTTTCTAAGCGGTGCTACCCACCTCTAAGGGTGGTCCTTATCGCTTCTGAATCCCGCCTCGACAGATATGGTGGGGCACCAGTCTCCAGAGTACGATGACCAAGCCATGGGGAGCGTCGGCGCCTCGAGTTCATACCTGGCGGCCCGCTCCCGATTCTCGACAGCGAGCGTGACATCCCCTGCCGGAGGGCCTGAGCTGCAACCGGCTGATGATCAACACTCGATCCTCCCGAGGAGACCATGATGAACCATCAAGACTGCGGCACGACACCTCGAATCAGCGGGCGTTCAGCGGGCATTCTCGCCTTTGGGCTCCTAGCGGGTCTTATGTTGTTAGGCATCGGCACGGCGGAGGCTCAGGAAGAGAAGGTTGACCTCGCCAAGGTCAGCGCCGGCAAGAGTCTCTACCGAGCGTGGTGCCGGACCTGTCATGGTGAAACAGGAGAAGGTGATGGGCCGATGGCCGCGCACCTGAAAGTGGCGCCGAGTGACCTGACGCTTCTCCAGCAAAGAAGCGGCGGCCAGTTCTATTTCGAGCGCGTCGCGAAGAAAATCGACGGACGCGATGAGGTGCGCGGCCATGGCAGCAAGGACATGCCGGCTTGGGGCGAAGCGTTTCTGCTGGTGGACGAAGACGGCGGCGAAGAAGCAGTGCGCGAGAGAATCACAGCCCTCGCGCATTTCCTGCACTCCATCCAGGCCACGGCCGAGGTTAGAACGACACGAGAGTGAGGCACTGGTCTCGAGATCGTCACTGACAGCGACCGTTCGCTCCATACCCTTGGAGTGACAAGGCAATGAACGACAGCAGGGCCAGGGAAGGACCCATGAGGCTGAGCCTCTCTGAAGAACAGCGGCGCCGCCAGGCCGAGTTCCGCCGTTTCGCCGACGAGCACGTCGTACCCCACGCCTCAGCCTGGGATCAGGCTGGAGAGATGCCGCGATCGGCGATCGACGCTTTGATCACAGCCGGGTACCTGGGAGCGCCGCTATCGCCCGAGTTGGGCGGCTCTGGGCTCGACGCGCTCCTCTACGGATTGTTGACCGAGGAAATCGGCCGTGGCTGTTCGTCGCTGCGCTCTCTGCTGACGGTCCATGACATGGTGGCTATAACCGTAAGACGTTGGGGCAGCGCCGATTTGAGGCAACGCTACCTGCCGCTCTTGGCGCGATGCGAGAAGCTCGGCGGGGTGGCGATCACCGAGCCCGATGTCGGTAGCGACGCGGCCAATGTTGGGATGCGGGCACGTCGAGACGGCGACCAGTTCGTCTTAGAAGGCATCAAACGCTGGATAACCTACGGACAGACAGCCGATGTCTTCCTGGTGCTGGCCCGCGACGACGAGGAGAAACTGACCGCGTTCCTGGTCGAGGCGGACTCCCCGAGCCTCGAGCGCCGGCCCCTGATGGTCACAGGAACGCGTGCCGCGATGCTCGCAGAGCTCCGTTTCGACGGCCTCCGGGTGCCGGCGTCACAGATGATCGGGCGCCCAGGTTTCGGTTTCTCGCATGTCATGGCTACCGCTCTCGATCATGGGAGGTACAGCGTTGCTTGGGGAGCGGTGGGAGTCGCCCAAGCCTGCCTCGAGGCGTCGATGGACTACACCGCCGAGCGCCAGCAATTCGGTCGGCCCCTTAGCGACCACCAATTGGTACGCCGCAAATTGACCGAGATGATCGCTGGCATTCAGGCGGCGCGCTTGTTGTGCTGTCGCGCCGGCACCCTGCGCGACGACGGCGACTCCAACTCCGTGGCCGAGACCCTGCCCGCCAAGTACTACGCTTCGCGCGTCTCCGTTGAGGCCGCCAACAGCGCGGTTCAGTTGCACGGTGCCAACGGCGTCTCCGAGCACTTTCCTCTGTCGCGTTTCCTGCGTGACGCCAAGGTCACAGAAATCATCGAAGGCAGCAGCCAGATCATGCAATTCTTGCTCCCTCGCTACCCGTTGCCGGAGCTCTGAGATCCCCTGTGTCGGTTCCCCTGTGTCATGCCTGGCGCTGGCATTGCTCTGCCCGCGATGAATGAGGTGAAGTCGAATCTTGGGGATTTCGATACTCAGGATGGCGCGTTGATTTGCATTGGGTGCCCGGTATCGAAGCGGCTCCCAAGGTAGTCGAGCGCCATGGGTGTTGGGTTGTATGTGACAATATTGTCTGGAGAGATTCTCGTTCTAATCTGAGGCGCGAAATCCATGTTCCAAATCTGTCGCCAATTCGTCATCCTGGGGTGGGTTATCGCTTCGCCACTCTGGGCACAGCCGGTTGTCCCCGTAGGGGCCGAGTTCCAGGCCAACACCTATGCCACTGGTATCCAGTGGATCTCGAGGGTCGCGGTCGACGCTGATGGCGATTTCGTCGTCGTCTGGCAAAGCGCCCACGACGGGGATTCTTATGGCGTCTTCAGTCAGCGTTTCGATTCCGGCGGTAACCCTGTCGGCGGCGAGTTTCAGGTCAATTCATATACCACCGCCAGCCAGAGCCAGGCGGTGGTTGGTAGCGACGCCGATGGCGATTTTGTCGTTGTCTGGGACAGTTTCGGCCAGGACGGCAGCGTCGATGGCATCTTTGGCCAACGCTTCGCCGCCAACGGTTCGTCGGAGGGTAGCGAGTTCCAGATCAACACCTACACCACGAACTTTCAGACCCAAGCCAAGGCGGCGATGAATGCCGGTGGAGAATTTGTTGTCGTCTGGGTTTCCGAGGAGGTTCTCGGCCGGCGCTTCGCCGCCGACGGCACCCCCCTGACTGATGAATTTCAGATCAACACCTACACTTCCTCGGGCCAGAGCTTTCCCGCCGTTGGGATGGACGCGAACGGCAATTTTGTCGTCGTGTGGGAGAGCTTCCTGCAAGACGGCGACTCACGCGGTGTTTTCGGCAGGATTTTCTCCGCCAGCGGGACACCCCGTACCGACCCCTTTCAGGTCAATACCTACAGCACCGGCCCTCAAGGGAATCCGGACGTATCCGTGGATGTCGATGGAGATTTCGTCGTCGTGTGGGAAGACGGAGGGGGCTACGATGGCAGCCAGTACGGCATTTTCGGTCGGCGTTTCGCCGCCGATGGCACGCCGGTCGGCGGTCAGTTCCCGATCAATACCTACACCACTGGGCAACAGCGTTTCCCGGCCGTCGCAGTCGATGCCGACGGCGATTTCCTCGTCGCCTGGGAGGATGGGAGCGGCCAGGACGGTCAGTTCGACGGCATTTTCGCGCAACAATACCAGTCCGACGGGGCCCCCATTGGGGGTGAGTTCCAAGTCAACGCCACGACCCCAAGTCTGCAGAGCTATCCCGATCTCGCCGCCACAGAGGATGGCCGGTTCATCGTCGTCTGGCACTCCGGCTCGGGCAATCGCAACGTCAGAGGCCGGCGTCTCGATCACGACACGGACAGCGACGGAGTTGGCGACAGTGTCGACAATTGCCCGGAGACGCCCAACCCTG
Organism: Carybdea cf. marsupialis auct. non (Linnaeus, 1758); assembly: GCA_010016065.2. NCBI lineage: Eukaryota > Metazoa > Cnidaria > Cubozoa > Carybdeida > Carybdeidae > Carybdea > Carybdea cf. marsupialis auct. non (Linnaeus, 1758). Next base: position 13,181 of record JAAAKL020000155.1, read on the forward strand.
ATCAGATGGACATCGACCGGGACGGCGTCGGCGACGTCTGCGACAATTGCGAGTTCGACCCCAATCCCGATCAAAGCGACGCCGACGGCGATGGGGTGGGAGACGCCTGCGATACCGACCTCATCTTCGAAGATGGCTTCGAGTCTGGAGATACCAGCGCCTGGGGGTAGACGGTCGAGACGATGCTCACTGAGCTCGGGCTCGAGCTGAGCGGCGAGCGTTCGGGTCGATGACGACGATCACCCAACCCCCGTCGTAGAGGTGCCAGCCCTGCGCCGGAATCATCTTCCCGGCCGCCAGGCGGTTGCGATAGTTGATCCGTGGATCGGCCGTGAATCGCTGGAAGAGGATCCGACCGGCATGCCCGGGTCGTCGACGACGCCGGTCGACATGTAGACTCGGAAGTCGTCGGTGAAGCCTGCGGGTACGGACGGTCTGTGGGCCGCGGCGGAGGTGGCCAGGCCGATCATGCAAAGGGCACCGAGCAAACATCGTAATGAATTCTTCATCGGTTTTCTCATTGTGGAGGCTAATCTCCGTGTGGAGGCTAATCCTCGAGCTCGAGTGTGCGAATCGCCCCGTGATAGGTGTTCGAGGGGAAGGGAATCCCTCCCTCCGGGTTCGGATCGGGCAACGGCGTGCCGTTCGGGTCGCCGTTGAGCCAGAAGAAGGTGTCGAAGCTGCCATCGGAGACATAGAGGCGGTCGGCGTGTTCCGGAGCCCATCCGAAGCCGAAGCCACTCACCACGTCGACGGCGGTTCCGACGTCGACGTCTCGAATTAGCTCGACGGGGGTCGCGAAGCCGTCTCTTCTCAACTGTCGAATGTCGATCATCCAGATCGAGCCCGCCACTTCGACCGGGTTCGTGAGGGTCTGGATGCCGTTCTCGAAGAACTCCCACGGGACCGACAGGTAGACCTTCTTGCCGACCCTGTCGAAGGAAACGCCATTGAAAGCCAGGTTTGGAAGATGAGCTAGCTCTTCCAACGCTCCGGCCGAGCCGTCCCGCTTGATGCGGAGGCGATAGATTCGGTGAGTTTCCTGCGTTCCGAAGTACAGGTACCTTCCCCGGTTGCCGAGGGCGATGTCGGTGATGCCGAAGCCGATCCCGAAGAGGTTGTCCGAGGGGATGACGACGGGCGCCGCCAAAGCCGGATCGCTGAACCATGAAGTCGCTTGGCCGGTGTCGATGTCGATCTTGAAGATCGCGCCGCCGAAAATGTCCGAGAGGTAGAGGTGCCCGCGCCGGTCCGCGACGAGTCCCATGGGGAATAGCAGATCCTCAGGGATGTCGGCGATCTTGGTGGCGGCGACAGGCTGCTCGAGTGTCCGGCGACGCAGGTCCCGCGCGCTGATCTTGTAGATGCCGGTAATGTTCGAGACATAAAGGTTACCCGGCCGATCGAAGGTGATGCCGATGGTGAAGTCGTCGTCCGGAATACCGCCGGCGTTAGGAAGAACCGAAACCTTTTCCAGGGTTCCTTCCTCATCGACGCGGTAGACGACGGCCAACGAGGAGTTGAAGTAGATTTTTCGATCTTTCCCGATGGCCATTTTGGTCGGGTGGATGCGGGTGAAGACACCGGTGTCTTCGAAGGCGACGAGAGGGACGTCCTGGATGGCCGAGACCGGGTTGAAAGGTGGGGAGGCCGTGGCGCTAAAGGCGGCAACGAAAGTCAGGAGGAAGCTCGCCAGCAAGGAAAGGGTCGCTGTTTTTTGTGACATGTCTTGGGTTCCTTTCGTTTACTCGTCTTCGCCGTAGAAACCGCCGCCGATCAGGGGAATCGGACCGCTGATGCCGTCCGGTCCGAGCCCCGGGCCGACGGAGGACGGGCCGAAAGTCATCACGTTGCGCACGGTGATTTTGGTTCCAGTTTCGCCGACGGGGACGGCCGAGGTGATGCCTTGGCCGATCCCTTGCACACCGGTGGGGAAGTCCTGGCCGTCGAGGCTCAGCTCGCAGGCGAACGAGGCGTCGAAGCCGGTGTCGGGATTGAGCGGTCCGCCGGCCCGGTAGTAGATGTCGACCTCGTTGACGACCTGCCCCTCGCGGTTGGTTTCCATGACGTGGTAGTTGCCGAAGAAGAGAAGCGTTCCAATTTCCGTGTGGTAGCCCTCCCATTGACCGCCGAGGGTGTAGCCGTTCGGGTCGGTGACCACGATCACCCAGCCTCCGTCGTAGACATGCCAGCCTTCCGCGGGAATTTTTTTACCGGCGGCCAGATAGTTGCGATAGTTCATCCGCGGGTCCAGCGTGTAGCGTTGAAAGAGAATCCGCCCGGCATTGATCGGATCGTCGACATCGATTCCGAAACGACCTAAGTAGAATTTCTTGGCCAGTACGTCGAGGGCCGCCGTCTCGGCCTCGGTGCGGCCCATGACCACTTTGTGAAAGTAATCGCCGTCGCACAGGGCCCTGAAACAGTCGAAGAATGGGGGCTCGGGCTGTGTCACGTCGTCGACGACACCGGTCGACATGAAAACCCGAAAGTCATCGGTGAAGCCCGTAGGGATGGCAGGCCTGTGGGCCGCGGCGGAGGTGGCCAGTCCGATCATGCAAAGGGCTCCGAGCAACATCGTTGTGAGGTTTTTCATTGCTTTCTCCGTTCGGGTAGTCGAGCGTGAGCTAAATGACGTTTCGTCGCTTTCGGGTCGTTCCTTCGTAGCTACGCCGTTTCCTCGAAAACTACGTCAAGAAATTTTTGAAGTCGGGTCGCGGAGTCGTCCGGACCGGCCTCGAAACCACCTGGACAGGGGAGATTCGACGCGTCATAGTGCCTGCGATATCCACACGCTTCCTACCCCGGCTCAAGATCCTGGCCGTCGCCGCCTTCCTCTTCTCGACCGCCGGCATGGCGATCTAGAGCTGTACCCTCACCAACTGGCAGGTCGCGACGTTCCGTTGCGCCGTGGCGGCGGTGGCGATCTTCGTGTTGATGCCGTCGGCGCGGCGGCGTGAGTCGTGGAAGTTGGTCCTGGTGGGCTGAGTCCAAGCAGGCTCGCTCAGCCTATCTTACAAGCCCAAAACCTAGTCTTTGGCACGAACTCGGAGGGCTCCACAACGTGATATGCTCAACTTGGGCAGAAGTCCCTGAGTGCTCTCTTTTGGCTGGGTTTTAGGAAAACAGCAAACCCTGTGCGGGTCACTGAATTTAGAAATCGAATCCTAATTCTGCCGAAACTCTTGGTTGCGATGTGCCCATCCTCGAATTTTTCGCTTGCCAATTCTATCTCTTTGCCTCCGCAGAGGAATTTGCCTAAACCACCATTTACAGGCTTGACTCCATCGGTAGCAACTACTCCCTCGTAGTAGAAGCTCCGAAGCTCAAACTCGAATTCTGACGGCGCGACGGGCTCATATGCCTCTTCCTTCTTTGAATCATCTCTGAGCCTCGCGCTGCTCTCGTCGTTTAGCTCAACAGTCATCACGTCAGATTCTGAAGACACATGCTTCAACAACTCGCTTTGGTTGTCAGCTGGGACTACATCGGGCAATTTACTCTCTTTTTTCACCCCTGGCTGGTGGTCGCAAGCTGGGAGTAACCCGAGCATGAGAAAGATGGTTAGAAGCCTGGCGGGTTGCATCACTTAGGTTCTCCTTTGGATATTTTTTTGGAAAATTGCACGTATGCTCTGGTTGTTCTGATTTAGATGCGTTGCATACACTTGTCTCAGATCTGGTTGCAGAGATGTATCGCCGCAGCCATGGTGGGGTCAATGTCAAGAGCATTATCTCCATTATCTCCAGTCTCCGATTACTTGGAAGGCTCCCCAGTAGTATGGTGAAGAGTAGTCTTTTCTGACTTTTTTGCCGTCTTCTTCGACCTCTATCCTCCCCCCGAGAAGTGCCAATTGTGCTTCTCGCATTGCCTCGTCTTTCGATATTCCCGTGCGCAGATTCGTATAGAAACGAATCATCAGCTCCGATGTCGATGCGTCATTGACGTTCCACAAAGATGCCACCACTGTTCTTGCGCCGGCGACCAGGAAGGCGCGACTCAGGCTGAGGAGACCTTCGCCGGAACGCTCCGGGCCGATTGCCGTTTGACACGCCGAGAGGACTACAAGTTCGGCGTTCAATCGGACACGCTCGAGGATCTCCCAAGCTTGGAGAAGACCGTTGTGATCGCCTTTCGCTACAACGTCCTCGGGTTGCTCGGGAATAGAAAGAGCGACGAAAGAATCCAGCGGCGTATAGTCGTCGGTTACTGCATGGGCGGCGAAATGAACGACTTGAAAGCTGTCGCTGAGAGTTCGGGCGCTCTCCTCTGTGGCGTCCTTCTGGAGGTAGGTCTGTACAGAGGCGGCGGGAAAGAGCTTGGCGATTTCCTGGACTTCGTGCTGTGTGTAGGGAAGCGTCTCAAGGCCGCCGTCGAAAAGGCCGCGCTCGATCGCCGAGCGGACTGACTTGACCGCCTGGACTCCAGCTTGGGGGTACGACGGGTTGCCGAACGCCGCGATCCGAAGAGGATGATCGCGGCTCATCAAAGGAGCATGTTGGCGCTTCTTCTGCAATTGTGCGTAGATCGTTGCTGAGGCTGCATTATGGACAGGGATCTCTTGGATAAGGTATCTACCGTCTGGCCTCACCAGGGCAGTGAAGGGAAGATAGTGCAGCGGTCCGTCAGCGATGACGAGTAGGCGTTCGCTGTCTTTGATCTGCTCGGCGGCGGGGGCGACAAGTTTCTCGTAGAGCCAGGCTCCCATCCTTGAAAGACTGGCCTTATCGTCGGGCGCCGTAGCACTCCTGATGGTTTCGTAGAAGTGGCGGAGCTGGCGCCAGAGGACCTTTTCTGTGGCATCGATCTCGTGGACTATAAGTTCGCTTTCGTGCGACAAGACAAAGAGGATCGCCTTCTCTGGTCCCACGGTGTAGGAAAGCAGCAGGGTTCCGGGATCAAGCACCGGGCGAATCTCGGAGATGTTCAGGGGCTGAGGGTCTCCAAGATCGGCGATCTCGGGGAATCGATGCCGGATCTCGTTGTTCAGGTGGTCACGTTGTATGCGGAGATCTCGTTGTTTCTTGAGGATAGCTGCAAGCGCTTTCCGATCCCGTTGGCGGTGGATCTTGTCGCGATGCCAGATGCTGAGGTCATAGAGGCGGTCGATTTCGCGGCGACGCCTCTCTAGGTCGTGTGGGACTTCAACGAGGGCTATTCTGCGTTTGCCAAGCATCTTCAGGGTGCTCTGTGCGCGAAAACGCTCTAGGATGTGGTGGGCGCCTTCCGTTCGCTCTAGTGTAAGAAACGCCAGCAGAGCATCGTGATACATAGATTCATACTGTGCTTTGTAGGCAGCCTTACCGTCTTCTGAATCACTGACTTGCAGGACCTGCCTTTCCAGAATGTCTAGCGCTTGGAGGTAGGCGTCTGCTGCCAGCTCGCTTTTTCCGAGATGGTGATAGCTGTTGGCAAGATAGGCCAGGCTACTCGCCTCTTCCGCAGTAGAGGCTCGATATTCTCTTCCAAAAAAAAATCTGGCGAATATAAAGCAGTTCTTCAAGAATCACCCGGGCTTTGTCGTAGTCCCCTCGCTCATGGCACGTGGTCGCAAAATTGTGCATCGCTGTCAAGGTGTCGGGGTGGTCGACACCGAGCAACTCACGGAGAGTCTTCAGGAGACTCTCAAATATCTGCTGGGCTTGCTCGAGCTTTCCCTGCGACTGCAAGGTGCCAGCGAGGTTCTGCATCGCTGCCAAGGTGTCGGGATGATCGGCACCGAGCATACGACGAAAGGTTGGTAAGATTTCTTTAAGCAGCTCCCGAGCGCCATCTAGGTCTCCTTGTGACCGTAAAGTACCAGCGAGGTTGTTCATAGCCATCAGCGTATCGCGATTGCCGATACCTAGAACCTTGCGAACAGAAACTAATGCCTCCTCCATAATTTCTCGAGCACGTTGGAGATATCCCTGCGAGTGCAGCGTGCTGGCGAGGTTGTACATCACCATCAAGGTGTGGGGGTGATTAGTACCTAGGGCTCGACGACGAGTTGCTAAGACCTTCTCATTTATCTCTTGGGCTCGCTGGAGCTGTCCTTGGGAATGGGAAATACTTGCGAGTATTTGCATCGACATTAATGTATCGGGATGATCGGTGCCGAGCACACGGCGGCGGTCTGCCAAAGCCTCCTCCATGATTCTGCGAGCCTGCTGGTAGTGCCCTTGTGACTCGAGGACGAGGCCGAGGTTGTGCATCGCTGCCAAGGTGTCGGGATGATCGACACCAGACACTCGACGACGAGTGTCCAGAATCCCTTCACACATCCTCCGAGCGCGTTGATACTCCCCCAACGAAGTCAGGGTGATGACGAAGTTATTCATAGCGCTCAGGGTGACAGGATGGTCGGCACCAAGAACCCGACTGAGGGTTTCCGTAAGTTCCTCAAACAGCTCCCGAGCGTCTTGAAAATCACCCTGTAATCGCCGGGTGGTAGCGAGGTTTTGTATTGTTTTCAGGGTGTTGGGATGATCGGCGCCGAGCGTCCGGCGGCGGATCTTCGAGACCTCTTCGAACATTCTCCGAGCGACTTGGTACTCTCCCTGCAACCCTAAGATCACGGCAAGGTTATGTGCCGCTGTCAAGGTCTCCGGGTGGTCGGTGCCTTGTACCCGTCGGGCGCCCTCCGAGACTGCCTCAAAGATCTCCCGAGCGCGTTGGAGTTCCCCTTGCGATTGCAAAGTAGTGGCGAGAATGCTCATTGCCGTCAAGGTATCGGGATGATCGGCGCCGAGAACTCGGCGAAACGCCTCGGAGTTCTCTTCAAGCATCTGCCGAGCGCGTCGTAGGTCTCCCTGCGCGAGTATGTTTTTAGCGAGGTTGCCCCTCGCCCTCAAAGTGTCGGGATGATCGGCGCCGAGATCCCGGCGAAAGCTCTCGACGACCTCTTCAAACATTTCTTGGGCGCGTTGATACTCCCCCTGTGAGTACAGGGTGTCGGCAAGGTTGTGGATCGTTGCCAAGGTCTCCCGATGACTTGAGCCAAAAACAGTCCGGTGAGATTCCAGGGCTTCTTCAAATATTTCACGAGAGCGTTGGAGCTCTCCTTGCGAGTCCAAGGTAATGGCGAGGTTAGCCATCGCCTTAAGAGTGTCGGGATGGTCGGGGCCGAGAACAAGACGGCGGAACTCCAGGACTTCCTCTCGTAGTTTTCGCGCGCGAGCATAGGCTCCTGATTCTTGGAGCTTGGTCGCGATGTTCCCGGCCAAGGTCAATGTCACAGGATTCGCGATGCCAAGTTCTCCCCGAACCTCATCCAAGGCCGTTTCGAGGAACTCGTTCTCATCGGCGAAGACTTCCCGCGTGGCTACGTCGTTCCAGATCTTCGAGGCAATGGCTTCGTCGGGAGTTGCTTCCCGTTCTACCTGTCCAGAGGCCATTCCGTTGAAACAGAGCCACAATAGGCTGCATACCATGCTCTTACGGGCGATAACTCCAAGCAACTCGGCACCTCCAAGTCTGCTCCGAGACGGTCCAGCCGTCCCTACAATGACATCGCGCGATCAAGGGGCCGGAACTTGTCATCGATATTGCAGACGCGTGGCGTTCGTCCTCGCGTCCCGTCTCTAGAAGCTAACCAGGGCGATCGGACAATTGTGACGTGGTCGGCATCTTGGCGAACTCCGGAGGTGCGCTGCTTCGGACTTGCCGACGTCCGGCAGTACCAACGCTGTTCGGCGCCGTTAAAGCTGATCCTCAGACTGCCCACCGGGCCGTGCAGCTGATTCTGGGGCTGAGGTGCCGCCAGGGCCGACGTCGGCGGCGCTGAGAGTGTGCTGGGGTAGCGCCGTCGAAGTAGCTTGGTCCTCAACTGCACTATCAAGCTTTGGTCGATATGTTGGTCGAGGAGATCTCGGGCCGCACGAGCAGCTTAACGTGGCCGTCAACGAAGGGCACGTACAGGAGGCGTATGAGGCTCTTGAATTCTTGGTGTCGAGTCTCGACCCATGCGCTCAAAAATCAACCGAAGCGGCGAGGGTATACCTGCCATGGGCTCAAGATCTGACAACTCTCTCAAGAGGTCTTTATCTCGTTGGTAGCCACGTTCGACGATCAAGCGGAGTGCGTTTCGTGCTCGTTCAATCTCTCGTCGAGATGCGACGTTCAGAATATTTCGGATATCGATGAGATCTTGTGGGCGCTGTTTGTCGTCCCGAGCCAAAATCTTCATCGCCAGCAGGTGCCCGAGTTGAGCGACGGGGACGATTAGCTCTGCAGCGATCTCGATAGGCTCCGCTTCTGCCACTACCTCGGGTTCGATCCCGCAAGACGCGAAAGGCAGATCAATAAGCGGTCCGTCTTCGGCAGAGCGCAGGGCCTCTTTGAGGCTCATCCCCGAGATCGCGGCCAAATCCCCTGACGACCCCACCCATCACCGTTCTCCGCTCCTGGCCGATCATGCAGCCAGGCGATAAAGCGGGTGTGGATCTCGTCTTCGGTGGCCGTGGGGTCATCCCGGCGGAGCTTCTGCCTCATCAGTTCTCTCGCGGGAATTCGACGTGAGCATAACTGAATCATATCAGAGGCCCGTATCGGTCCTACGAGATGACACTGCGAATATAGGTTTCTACCCGATTCGACCGCCGCTTGCTACGCGTCGGTATCGCCCTACGTCGGCGCCCCCCGGTGCTCAACCATCCGTGCAATCACAGTCTCGCGTACCTCTCGGAAGAGTGCTCGTCCAAGAGACTCCTGTTCGACGGCCCCCCGCCAGAGCGAAAGCGCGGCGAGTGCCGCAGTGTCTTCGGCAAGTTCTTTGAAGCGGGCATACGTTTCCGCAGCAAGGCTCTTCAGTTCAGCCCATCTCCCGTCGTGCGCCAAGAGCAGTGAAAGATCGAGACTCGAAAGCGCAATTTCATAGGGTGCGTTGAGGCTCAGGAAACCATTCCTGGCCTTCACAAACAGTCGCTCAGCCCGTCGATCTGCAAAGAGCTTCTGGGCGAGGATGCCCTCTACCCAATAGAGCTTGAATTTCGGGATGCTCTTTCGGTGGGACCGCAGGAGGCGTCGAGCTTCCCGGATCATCTTTTCTGCCTTGTGAATTGTGGCGAGATTGACCGAGTGGATGGCAGCGTAGGCGAAGTTGTGCGTTGCCGAATAATGGACACGCGGATCGACTTTGGGATTGCTATAGCAGAGGGCTTCGCTGGCGACCGTCAACACATCGTCAAAACGTCCCGCCTCGGCATAGGAGAATGCCAGTGCTGCCAAGGCACAGGCGAGCTGATCGAGACGCTTGAGTGACCGAAAGATGTCTTCAGCCTTTTTGCCGAGCGTTACCGCCTCGTCAAAGCGATCTTGGCACGTTCGCAGTGTCGCCAAGCGCATGTAGAGATCAGCACGCGACGCAGGGGAGATCACCTCGGCAAGCTTCAATGCCCGCCGATACGGCTCATCTGCCTTGTGCGGTTGTCCCACGGCTCGGTAAGCGCCACCCAGCGTGGCATACGCTCGAACCAAACGCTCGCGGTGATCTTTGCGGTCGATCGGATGGTGGCCTTCCGGCACCAAAAGCGCTAAGTCAGGTGCCACCCGAGCGATCGCGAGACCTGCTTCACGATTGTGGAAGATAACCTCATCGCAGTGATCAAGATACATGTCGCAGAATCCCGGATCCCAATACCGCGGGTGACATAACACTTTCTGGGCGTCACCTGGGAGATCAAGCTTGCTCAAGAGTCGCCGGGCATGTTTTCGCGTATGCGGCATACCTCCTCCCGTAAAGAGAATCTTACAAGATGTTAGTGCAACTGAAACGCGGCTGTCACCTCAAGATGGGACATCGGGGGCACCGACTGGTGCCCCCGATCCGCGAGATCTAGCCGATGGGTTCCACTGCTGGCCCGTAGCCAGCCCGGACCGCCGTTTCAACGCGCAAGGCGCACCTCCTTCTGGGGTCGAAGTCGCGCTGCGGCGGAAACGTCACAACGGCGCTTCGACTCCTAAGTGACACTACTGCTTTACCGATCGGTCAGGGAATCCGTACCGAAGGTGCCGAAGCGATGCACAGTCGCAGGACTTCTGACTCGAGGACCGTTCTCAGAATACGCAGATCTCAGAGATGCTGCGGGGCAAAACGGCAAACGTGCCATTTTGCGTGACCTCCAAGTCAGCGAAGGTGACGACGTGGTGTCCGATCGTAGTCAGTCGAGTGTCGGGTTGGTACGGTGAGATGGTGCCTGGCCACGACACCACCGATTCCGTGCGTGTACTTCTCGAGCTAGTTGCCTCGGAGCGACCAGATACGATCTCTGCGTTGGTTGAACTCCTTGCGAAGTCACCGGCACGCGGTGCTTTCGCCAAGGTCATGGAAACGTGGCGTGCGGAGACTCCGGACGAGGTGGCAGAAATTGCGATCAAAGCCTCCTACGATCTCAACCGGCTGGAGCAATGGCGCAATGTGACATGGGACCGGTTCAAAGAATGGTTCTATGAACCCAACTTGACTGCGCTCTGTGATTTGGCCAGACAACGTGCAACCCGAACCCTGGCCCTCGGCAGGAGACGTCGGCTCGAACACATTGCCGATCGACTTGGGGAGCTCCTAGAGTTCGATCGCATACGTCAGGAGCTGGAAGCCTGGCTTGTAGAGCCGATGGCTCCCGTGGACCCGGAGCGACTCGCGCGCTTCCTCGGTCGGCCGCGCCAGTCCTGAACAACCCCGTGTAGACACCCGGGGGTGGCGCGACGCCTCGCGCCACCCCTGGGCTTGGGTTGTAGGTCCTCTATACGCAGCGCACGAAGCGCTTCGAGAGTGACGGTGGAAGATCAGTCGGTCGGCTGGGTCTCCGGCGCCGCCTGCTCCTGAGGCTCCTCAGACGTCTCGTTCGGGTCCGCTTCTTTGTTCTCGGTCTTCTTGCGCGTGACCCGCTGCAAGATCGGCCGAAAACGTTCCGCCAGATCCTCGCGGCCGGCGAGACGAAACATGCCTTGGGCAGTGCGCACGATCGCCCGGACGTCGCGGTCGAATTCCTCGAGCACTCGACGTCGGCGCGAGCGGACGTCGGCGCCCTTGCGGTTCTCCTCGTGGCGTTCGCCCACCAACGCGCCAAGCTCACTGAGCTCGGGCTCGAGTTGGGCGGCGAACTGAGAGGGCAGCGTGGGGACGCCTTCGCCGAGGTCGAGCTGGATCAGAGCCTTGAGACCGAGATCGGGATTCTCGAGGCTCTCCTTGGCGGCTTTGCCGTGTTCGTGGAGTCGGTTGGCGCCGGGAGGCGGCTCGTCCTTGAGCCCGACTCGGGCGACGCCTTCGTCGCCGAACAGGCCCCGACAGATGTGGCGCAAGCGTCGAAGTTTGCCAGCCACGGCGCCCAAGCGCAGGTCGAGCTCGGCACGGACCTTGGCATCTTCATGCCCCTGTCCGAGCAGCGGGCTGTCGAAACTCACTAGCCGCTGGCGACTTCGGGTGACGCCACGCTTCAACATCTCGAGCTGAAGGCGCACGTCGGGCGGCGTCTCACCCTCCTCGAGCAGCGGCACGATGTATCGGTCATAGCCGGCGACGATCTCGTCGGCGTAGTGGTCGAAGCCGGCCTCTAGATTGCGGGCTAGGTCGACTCGGCGGGCGGTCATTTCAGAAAATTTCAGGGCCATGATAGGTCCTCCTCTCAGGATTGTGATCGATGACCGGTCGTTGGCCGGTCGCCGCTGGCTCGTCCAGCGACGCGAGGCAGCTTACGGAGGGAGCACGTCTGGACCCGTCTCCGTTTCGGGGGACAAAATGAGCGACTCAAGGACATTTCCGTATATGAAGTCGTCTCCATTGCTGGGGACAGTTTCCGTAAAGCACGGTTTACACAAGCTTTAGCATGTCGCGGCGAGCGGTGCTCGGCGATCGTCGGAATGGAAAAGTGTCCGCCGTTTTGCCCTTGGAATCTGGCCGATCCCACCGTTTAGAGCAATCGACTGATGTCCGCTGCCAGTCGCGCCCCGATTGGCACCTGCCTGAGGAGGTCATCTGGGGCCAGAAACAAAAGTTTCTGGTCGAAAAGGAAGTCATCTGGGGTCAGAAACAAAAGTTTCTGGTCGAAAAGGAAGTCATCTGGGGTCAGAAACAAAAGTTTCTGAGCGAAAAGGAAGTCAGTTGAGGCTGAAAACAAAAGTTTCAGGCCGACTCGGAGATCGCTTCAGCCCGGCCCTTTCTGCTGTCGGCGAAAGCTGGCGACAATACGATTGCGTTCCGCCGCCCAGGCCGGTCGAAGCTCTCTTGCGCGGGCGGCCTCGGACTCCGAGCGTGTCAGATCTTCGTAGGCGCCCGCCAGATCTCCCGCGCGTTGGCGTGCCTGAGCCAGACGTGCCCACGCCAGGGCAGCGCACTCCGGATCGCTCTCATACATGCCGTTGGCGAGCAGGCTACCGAGTCCGAGATGCGCCAGCTCGACGCCACGATCCGGAGTCGCCCTGAGGCTGTGCTCGGAGAGGACTTCGAAAAGGGTTTCATCTGGGAAGGTGACGGCGTCGCGAACCAGGTAGCCTTGGATGGCGAGAGGTAGCGGGGGGGCTTGTGACTCCGTCGGGTCCTGGCCGGGATCGATGGTTTCGAAGATACTCTCGGCGAAGCTCCGAAGCAGGCGAGTCCAGGGGTCCCCCTCTTCACCTGAAGTTTTCGTACTCGAGGGCGCCAGACGTTCGAGGTAGGCGTCGAGCGCCTGGGCCTCGTCGTCGGAGAGCTCGCCGGCAAGCATCCGTTCCCAATAGCCGGTGGTCTGCGACCCGTCAGGCCCGGGGCCGAACTGTTGGCGTCGACGTCGGGCCCGCCCGCGGTATTTGGACGGCAGAATGCCCAGAAAGTCGCGCAGCCGACGGCGAAAGCTCGGGATGCTGCTGTAGCCCACCAGGCGTCCGACGGCGGCGATCGACAGGTCGGTGTCGAGCAATAGATGGGCGGCGGTCTCCAGTCGGGCTTCGCGGAGGTAGCTCCAGGCGGGCTGGCCGACCTCCTCGCGCAGAGCGTTCCAGACCTCTGCATCGGGAAAACCGGCGGCCTTGCGGATCTGATCGAGATCCAGGTCGGGGGTGAAGAGCAGGCCGCGGCAGGCGGCAAAGAGCGGTCGCAGCCACTTCGGCGCCCGGTCTTCGTCCTCTTGCAAGGCAGCCAGAGCCGGTTCGGCAGCTCGCGCAAGAGCGCGTTCTTGATCGGCGAGTTTCAAGGGCCGGATCCAGAAGTCGGTTGGGGGAGCGAGATGCGCCTCCAGTTCTGACTCGCCGGCGCCGCCTGCGCGCCGGTGATCTCCCAACGCACGAAGTCGAGATCGTCACATAAGGCGGCCAGCAGAGCCTGAAGCTCATCGCCGGTGCGCGCACTGCCATCGATTGTTGCCAAAGAACGCAAGCGGCTGGCCGCATTCCACGCTCGGCGGTGGCAGGGGAGGCGATCGAGGAAGTCAGCGACCGACGTCGCGCGTCGCTGGGCTTCCTCGTGTTGGCCGCGGAGAGCGCAGAGGACCGCGAGCTCCGCTTCGGCTGCGGCCTCCAACATCGGCGTTCGCTGCTGCCAGTAGCGCCCGAGGACGTCCCGTAGCAGGATCTCATAGACCTCAAGGGACTGAAGGCGACCCGCGAGGCGCGCCATCTCGTGGACGATAAAGCTACCGAGCACCGCGGTCTCGAAGACCGCGGCTCCGGGTGGTTCGGTCGCGGCTTGATCCGACTCGACGAATCGGCAGGCTTGACGCCAACACGACTCCGCGAGATCGTCGCGCCCGGTCGCCGCGTGGGCTTTGCCGCGATGGTAGGTCGCCAGGCCGCGCCAGAAGTCGATGCGTTCGATGCTGTCTGAGTTCTCAGCGATCCGCGCCGCAAGCTCATCGGTGAATTCCAGCCCGGCCTGGGCATCGCCGAAAAGCGCGGCCAGCTCGAGGCGCTCAGCGAGGGTGTGGAGGCGTGCCGGATCGGATTCAGGGAGTTTGCGACTCAGCTCGATCGCGCGGTCGAGGGCCGATGTCGCCCGCTCGCCCCGACCCTGACGAAGATCGATCATGCCCTCCACCCGGCGCACCTCGAGCTCGGTCTGGGGCGTCATCGTGGCCCCGTCTCCGATCTCTTCCCAGGCGAAACCGAGGGATCGGCGGACGCCGTCCAAGTCGCCGACTAACATCTGAACCCGACCGAGATGGGCCCAGGCCAAGGCCTGCCGGTCGTCGGCCTGCTCGCCGAACAGCTCGCGGTGCCGCTTCAGCAACTGCACGCCGAGCTCGGCTATCGCCACCGCGCGTTCGGGGTTCCATCGGGTGCAGTCGCAGCAGAGCTGCTGAAGGATTTCGAAGGCGCTCGGGGAGCTCAGGCGGATGCCGTCGAGCATAGCCGGGCGCAACTCGGCCTCCGGCACTGTGAGTAAGCGGCCGAAGATGGCCGCGGTCGTCAGTTTCTCCAGGATGGGGTCCGTTGCGTTTAAGGTGATCGGCCGGGTCACCGATCGACGAGCAGCGGACCCTGGCGGAGGGTCTGCCGGAGGCGGATCGCCGGCCTTCGAGGTCGCATCCAGCTGGGGGTGGTGCCGACGCAGCCGAGCGCGCAGCTCGGTCGCGGCGGCAGCGTCGAGGCGGCCGATCGCCAAACTTCGGCGGAGTTGGGCAGCTCTCACCCGAGGCGCCAGGTGCCGGGGGCGCCGAGAGGAGCGCCGCGCTCGGTGGGGATCCGCATCAGGTGGCGCCTCCGCCGCCTGCAATCCGTCGATCGCTGCGGCGGCAGCCGCCGCCGGATCCGGCGCATCATCCCTCTCGGTCCGCGCCCGCTCTCGCATCTTGCCGGGAGGCAGGCCATGGCAGGCTTTGAACGCTCGACGAAACGTTCGAGGCACGCGGTAGCCCAAGCGCTTGCCGATCTCTGGGATCGGCAGATCGGTCTCGCGCATCAGTCGCGCCGCCTCGAGCATGCGCAACTCGGTGATGTAACTCTTGAGCGGTCCGACGATCGTCGCGAGCCGATCGCGGACGTCTCGGGCTGCGCCGCACACCCTGCCCAGGTAGTTGGTATCCAGGCTCGGGTCGAAGAGGTGCTGCACCAAGCACGCGAGCAGAGCCTGGACCTCCGGATCCCCGGCAGCTCGCTGAGTGTCGAGACGTATTCTCTGCTCAAGATTCACGATTGAATCTTATCAGAGCGAACTTTCTACTGCTTACACGGCTTCTGAGGTAAGTGCGACGGCTGCGTCGCCCGCCTAAGGCGAGGCAGGCCTCGCCGCTACGGAAACAACGCTAGTTGCGGAGTTCCGGAGATAGGGCGACGCCTGCGTCGCCCTGGGAGATTTTTTTCACGGTCAGCGGCAGAAGCACGGAGGTTTTTACGTCCTTTATATGGGTAAAGGCGTCGTTGCGGCGTGCTACGATCATCCATTGCCCCGCTGAGGAGAAATCATGGCCCAAGATCGTGAGTTGATGAGCTACCTGAAGACCGAGTTCGGCAACGTCAATGCCCGGATCGATGAAGCTCAGGAAGAAAACCGTCACACTCTGGACTACCTGAAGACCGAGTTCGGCAACGTCAATGCCCGGATCGACGGTATCGATGCCCGACTCGACCGGCACGATGTTAGATTTGACGGTATCGATGCCCGGCTCGACGGGCACGATGCTCGATTTGACGGCATCGACTCCCGGCTCGACGAGACCCAGGAAGAAAACCGTCACACTCGAGTCCTGATCGAAGATCTAAAATCGAAAGTCGAATGGCTGGCGGAAGGTCATCAAGCCCAGGACGAGAAGATCGACCGTCGCTTTGACGAAGCTGAGGCCCACCGAAAAGAGGATCGCAAGCATCTCGAGGCGATGATTCAGGCGAGCTTCGTCCACCTGAACCGGCGAGACGATGAGTTGGAGCGGCGGATCGAGCGAGTCCGTCGCTCACCCCTGAGCTGACGATAACGCTCGCCCCTGAGCTAAAGATAAGAGGCCGAGGCCCCATCCAGGGGCCTTGGGGCTAAACCGCGACGCAGTTCGCTGCCTCGCAAGAAGGGAATGAGACACCTCTTGAATAGATAAATAGCTATATGCTAACGTCTTGGCATCCGAGCCGAAGACCACGTCAAGGATCCTAGAGGAGGCACCAGGATGAGTTCTTCCCTTGCCCGGCAATCGATGACCCCTGCCCAGCGTGAAGCGGAGCGCCGAGCCCGTCTGATCGCTCGTGCCAAAGCCGGAGCACCCAAGATTCCCGACGGCCGTCCGCGCGCGTTCTTTCCCGAGCGTAAGGCGATGCGTCCGGTGGAGAAGCGCAAGCGCGTTCCAGCCAAGACGGTTCCGTCACCGCCGTCGGCTGCGGTGATCGCCGTCAGTCGCCTGGGTTTCGGGCCCCGGCCCGGCGATATCGAGGCGTTTAATGCCCTGGGTGGCAACGACGTCGAGCGCTTGACCGCTTATCTCGATCAGCAGCTCGATCCCGACTCGATCGACGACTCGGTGGCGGACACTCGCATCGCTCAGTCCGGATTCACCACCCTGGATAAATCCCTCGAGCAGCTGTGGCTCGACCACATCGTCAACACCGAGGATTGGGAAGTGGTCATGCAGCCGTTCTGGGAGACCGAGCTGGTGACCTTCCTGCGCGCCATCCACTCGAAGAAGCAGTTGCTCGAGCTGATGGCCGACTTCTGGCACAACCACTTCAACGTCTTTGCTTACGACTATCCCCACGGCGCCGTGTGGCCACACAGCGACCGGGACGCGATCCGCGCCAACGCTTTGGGCAACTTTCGCCAGCTGGTGGAAGCGGTGGCCAAGACGCCGGCGATGCTCATTTACCTGGATAACGCCTTTAACTCGTTCGAGGATGCCAACGAGAACTATGCCCGCGAGCTGATGGAGCTTCATACCCTGGGCGCGGAAGGCTATCTCGGCTCGATTCCCCAGAATGAGGTGCCGGTCGACGGTGAAGGGCGGCCGATCGGCTTTGTCGAAGAGGACGTCGTGGCGGCTGCTCGCTGTCTCACTGGCTGGACGGTCAGCGCTCGGCCCTGGGATCCGGAGATCGGCAATACGGGTGCGTTTCTTTATTACGACCCCTGGCACGACCACGATCCCAAAACCATCCTCGGCGCCAATCTGCCGGCGAATCAGCCGCCGATGCAGGATGGCTGGGATCTCTTCGATCTGCTCGCCGAGCACCCGTCGACGGCCCGTCATATCGCTACCAAGCTCGGTCGGCGTCTGATCGGCGATGGGGTGTCGCAAGAGGTGATTGACGCCGCCGCGGCCACCTTTGCCGCCCAGGTCGACGCCCCCGATCAGATCGCGCAAGTGGTTCGCACCCTCGTGCTGTCCGACGAGTTCTTGAGCACTTGGGGCGACAAGGTCAAGCGACCGTTCGAGATCACGGCGAGCGCGTTTCGCGGCGCCGGTGGCGACCTGCCGTTTACCCTCAACGACGACGCCACCAATTACTTTCTCTACGCTTACTACATCACTGGCCAACCGCTGTTTTCCTGGCATCCGCCGAACGGTTATCCGGACGTCAAGGTGGCTTGGAATACCACTTCCCCCCGGGTCATGTGCTGGCGCCTGGCCAACACGATGATGATGCTCTATGACGAGGCGGAGAACTATTACTTCGACGTCTTGAGCCAGACCCCGGACGACGTGCGCTCGGCCCAGGCCCTGGTCAGTTTCTGGACCCAGCGCATTCTCGGCCAGCCGGCGGCGCCGATCGAAGAAGCGGAGCTGGTCGATTTCATGGCCCAAGGCCACAATCCGTCCTTCGACTTGCCGCTCGACACCGACGAGGCCACCCAGGACCGCTTGCGGGCCCTGATCGCTGTGATCTTCATGACGCCGTCCTTCCTGTGGCGGTGATGCTGACCCCTAGTCATCCGAGACCCATTTTTGTCTGAGGATCTACCTATGCACGATCTGACACGACGCGGATTCCTTTGCGGCTGTTCCGCCGCCATTGCGGCCCTCTCCGGCTCCCGGCTCAATACCGTGGCTTTTGGCGACCCGGGACTCAACCAAGAAATGCTGCTGGTCGTCTTCCTGCGCGGCGGCGTCGACGGTCTGAACGTAGTGCCGCCGATCGACGGCCCGGACCGCGGCTTCTACGAAGCGGCGCGACCGAACTTGCGCATTCCCACGTCCGGCCCGGAGGCGGCGATCGACCTCAACGGTCAGTTCGGCCTGCATCCGGCGATGGCACCGCTGCACGGTCTCTTCCAGGACGGCCGTCTGGCAGTTGTCCAGGGGGCTGGCATGAGCGACGTGGTCAACCATTCGCATTTTGACGCCATGCAGTTCATCGAGCTCGGCACGCCAGGATCGAAGATCATCAGCTCCGGCTGGCTGACCCGTCATCTGCAGACTGCGGGCAACCTGCCGGAGGAGCTGATCATGCCGGCTTTGGCGATCGGCGACCTGCAGCCGACGTCGCTCCTCGCCAGCCTCGAGACGGTCAATATGAATGACCCCTCGAACTTCAACTTCGACAACGGCCCCTGGCTGTGGCGGGACGCGCAGCGCAGCGTCATGCGCGAGATCTACGAATCCAGCTCGTCGTGGCTGCACGACGCCGGCGTCCAGGCGATGGACGCGGTCGATATTGTGCAGCTCAACGCCGGGGACGAGTATACGCCGGCCAACGGCGCGGTCTATCCCGACGGGCCCTTTGGCGACCAACTGCGGGTGCTGGCGCAAATGATCAAGCTCGACCTCGGGCTGCAGGTCGCCACCGTCGACTTCGGTGGTTGGGACACCCATGAAAGTCAGGGCGAAGGCGGCGGCGGCTACTTGGCTGGGCTGCTCGGCAACCTGGCGGCCGGCTTGGCCAATTTCTATCTCGACCTCGACGGCGCCGGCGGCGGCAACTACACCCAACGTCTGACCGTCGTGGTGCAGAGCGAGTTCGGCCGCGAGCTGTTCGAGAACGGCGATCGCGGCACCGAGCACGGCTATGGCAACAACATCATGGTGCTCTCGGGCAACGCCATCGGTGGGCTTCACGGCCAATGGCCGGGGCTGGCGCCCGAGCAGCTGGTCGAAGGCTCGGACGTGGCGGTCACCACCGATTATCGGCAGGTGTTGTCCGAGATTCTGATCCGCCGGATGTGCAATCCGAGGATTTACGACATCTTTCCCGGTTACGCGGACTATCAACCGCTGGGCATCGTTGACGGGGTCGACCTGCCTCCGGGCGGCGGTGGCGAGGCGGAAATCTTCAGCGATGGTTTCGAGTCGGGAACGTTGGAAGCGTGGAGCTGATTACGACCGCCCGCCCGCATCGGGCGGCGAGTCCGTGGTCGCTCGCGCGGCGAGCGGCTGATTTTATCGATCGATGGCTGTGGGAAAAGGAGGCGTCATGAAGATCTCGTCCGATGTCCGTTCCGGTGCCAGCCCCTGGCTGGAGTAGTCCGCAAGATCAAAATGCTGGGAGCGCAGGCGTCCCGCCTGCATCAGGCGCAGTCCAAAGGACTGCGCCTGAGTGTCAGAAAAACGCGGTGTTTCAGGGTTAGGGTGAGGGGCCGGAAGCTGGCGCCAAGTCTTTGGGCTGCAATCGTCGATAGAGCCAGTTGCGAGCTCGCCGCCAGCGACGATTGACGGTGGCGGTCGACAGGCCGAGATGCTGGGCAGTCTCTTCGATCGACAGGCCGCCAAAAAAACGTAGTTCAACGAGTTTGCCCTTCTCGGGATCGAGGGCTTCGAGCTCCTGCAACGCTTCGTCGAGCTCCACGAGGTTCGGTGGCCGGCCAGCGGCCACTTCCGCGGCTTCGGCCAAGGTCATGTGCTGGGCACCGGCGCCGCGCTTGAGCGCTCCGTGACGTCGGGAGTGATCGACCAGGACCTGACGCATCACCCGCGCCGCGATGGCGACGAAGTGTCCGCGGTCCCGCCACTCGACGCCTGGGTGCTCAATCAGCCGCACCCAAGCTTCGTGGACCAAGGCGGTAGCCTGCAAGGTGTGCTCGCGTCGCTCGCGACGAAAGTAGCCCGCAGCGATGGCGTGCAGCTCGTCATAGATCAGCGAAGCGATTTGGTCCGCGGCTTGGGGATCCCCATCGTTCCAGCGCTGGAGGAGATCTGTGATCGCAGCTCGGTGCATCGCGAGCGCGGATGGTACCATGGGCCGGACCCGCCACGACCTGGGCCCACCGCGACCTGGGCCCGCCGTGACCTGGACTGTTGCGACTGTGTGATGAGCAGCTTAACTGAAGGCGTGGGCGGGCGATGAAATCCGAGCGCTGGCGCCGTCTCGACGCGATCGTGGCCGCGGCGCTTGAACGGCCCATGGCGGATCGGGCGGGCTTTCTCGCGCAGGCTTGTGCGGACGACGAATCCCTGCGCTTCGAGGCAGAGTCATTGCTGGCGGTCGACGACGCGGCCGAGGGTTTTCTGGAAGCGGGCGAGACGACCTTTGAGGCCGCCGCCACTGGTGAGCGGATTGGCCCGTATCGGATCACGCGTCGGCTCGGTGCTGGCGGCATGGGCGTCGTCTACTTGGCTGAGCGCGCCGACGACGCCTATCAAGGGCGAGTCGCTATCAAATTGCTGCACGGTGGGGCACCCGCTGCACTGCCTAGCCTGGTGCGCCGTTTTCATAGCGAGCGACAGATTCTCGCCAGCCTCGACCATCCCTCCATCGCCCGACTGCTCGATGGGGGCGCCACCGCCGACGGGCGACCTTATCTGGTGATGGAGCACATCGACGGCCTGCCGGTCGATGAGTATTGCGATGCCCATCGCTTGACCGTCCGCCAGCGTCTCGAGCTTTTCCGCCAGATTTGCGCCGCGGTGCAATACGCCCATCAGAATCTGGTGGTGCATCGCGATCTCAAGCCGTCGAACATTCTGATCACCGAAGATGGCACGCCGCGCCTGCTCGATTTCGGCATTGCCAAACTGCTCGACCCGGGGCGTTTCGCGCTGACGGCGGCGGCGACGACCGCCGGGCTGCGCCCGATGACGCCGCATTACGCCAGCCCGGAACAGGTGCGGGGTGACGCGATTACCACCGCCTCGGACGTCTACGCCCTCGGCGTGTTGCTCTATCAGCTGCTGACTGGCCGCCTACCCTATGCGGTCGACGGTCTGATGCCGAGTGAGCTCGAGCGTCTGTTGACCGAGGGGGAGCCGCCAAAGCCATCGGCCGTGGTCTCGGGAGAAACAGATCCGGACACCGACAGCGCTCCGGACCTGGAAGCCTTGAGCCGCTCCCGTGGCACTCAGCCCGGGCCGTTACAGCGGCATTTGAAAGGGGATCTCGACCACATCGTGTTGAAGGCCCTGCGGGGCGATCCCGTCGAGCGTTACGGCTCGGTTCAGCAGTTTTCTGAAGATCTCAGGCGCCATCTCGAAGGTTTGGCCGTTCTGGCACGGCAAGACGCTTGGGGCTACCGGGCCAGGATCTTCCTTCGCCGCTACCGTTGGGCAGTGGCGGCCGCTGGACTGTTCTTGGCGTTGGTTTTGAGTTTCGCCGTGGCCATGGCCGGCCAGGCATCCAAGACCGCTCGTCAGCGGGATCTGGCGGAGCAGGAGCGGGATCGCGCTCAGCAGGAACGACAACGTGCCGAGCGGGTGTCCGACTTCTTGGTCAGCTTGTTTCGTGCTGGCGATCCTTGGAATGCTCGAGGGGATGAGGTCACGGCAAGGCAGATCCTCGAGCGAGGCGCCGATCGCATCGAGCGCGAGCTGGTTCATCAGCCGGCAGTGCAAGCCCGTCTCCAAGACGCGATCGGCACCGTCTATCTTCACTTAGCGCAGTACGACGAGTCGGCACGCTTGCTCGAAAGCGCCTTGACGACGCGGGAGGCGAGCTTGGGGGCGACGCATCCTGACGTCGCAGAGAGCCTCAATCATCTGGCCAGCGTCTATCGTCGCCAAGGGCGATATGACGAGGTCGAGCCGCTTTATCAGCGGGCGCTCGAAATCCGCGAGCAAGGGTTCGGTCGCCAAGATCCTGCGGTGGCTGAAGTGCTGCGTTACCTGTCCAATCTCTATCGCGATCAGGGGCGGTTTGCGGACGCTGAGGCGATGGGGGAGCGGGCGCTTGAAATCTATCGCCAAGCTTTGGGGCCGGAGCATCAGGAAGTCGCGGCGACGCTCAATACTTTGGCCGGCGCTGCCGCGCGTCAGGGGCGATTGGAAGAGGCCCAGGAGTTGCTCGAGCAGACCCTGGCGATCAGCGAGAAGACCCTCGGCGAAGTCCACATGTCGACCGCAAGCGTGCTCTATAACCTCGGCGATTTGCGCTTCCAGCTCGGCGCGCCGGACGAGGCCGAACCTTATTTTGAGCGTGCCCTGTCGGCCTTCACTCAGCTCTTTCCTGGCCCGCATCCCAACCTCGCGGCGGTGCATCTCGGCTTGGCCAGCGTCGCCAAAGCCGAACAGCAGCCTGCGGCAGAGGAACAGCACCTGCAGCAGGCCCTCGCGCTCTATGAAAAGACGGTCGGTGCAGAGCACGATCTGGCGGCGATGTGTCGCTACCGACTGGGAGACCTGAAGCTACGGCAAGGGCGACCGGAGGCGGCCGAACCTTGGCTCGAACGAGCTCTATCGATCCGTGAACGCTCGCTCGGCCCGGAGCATCCGCTGACCGCGGAGAGCTTGTTGAGCGTCGCGGAGTTGCGTCGGCAGCAGCGGCGAGTGGCGCAAGCCGAGGATTTGTGCGCAAAGGTTCGGCCGATCTGGCAACAGCACCCGGATCATCCTGGGCTCGCGGCCTGGCCAGAGATCTGTCCGGCGCTGGCCCCGAGCTGAGCCAAATCAAGCCGAATCAGGCTGAGCCACTGTGGGCGGGGCCCAACGCGACTCAGAAGAGCTGCTGGCGGCGCTCCGACGTCTCATCTCGTGCCCAACGAGAACGACGTGAAGGGCTGATAGAGATCGCCGGCCGGCTGCGCATTACCGGTTAAAGGCTCCGAGGACATCGGCCGCGACGACGGATAGAGCGCCACTCTGACTTCCAATCGGCGTCGGATTCGAGGTCGCCCGCCTCAGGGCGTCGGAGCCAAGAAAGGAGGTGAGAGCATGAACGCCAAAACGACCGTTCGCGCAGGCGCAAACCCTTGGCTCGATTAATTTAGCCGTGAAGCAAAAAGACCCTCCAGCCCGCAGGCTGGAGGGTCGTGGCGGTCACCCGCGGAACGGCCGAGAGGCGAGACTCACCTCGCCCCTATGTCCACCGGGCGTTAGTTGCAAGTGAGCGCCAAGTAACCGACAGTCTCTTGGATATGGTTGAGTTCGGTATCTGCCGACTGCTCCTCGTCGATCTGCACCTGAACGCCGTTGGCGTTCAAGGAGCGGTAGCGCAGGTTGGCGGGGTCGCCGCCGTTGAAGGACTGCATGTCGGCGAGAAAGCAAGGCGCCGCGGCGTAGGAGCCGGTGAACGTGATGCCGGCGAAGGCATGGGTCACGTTCTGACGGACGCCGGCCTCGTAAGGCGTGGAGCCATCGAGGGTACCGCTACCGGGCGACCAGGCGATCCAATGGATCGTTTCGGTGGTATGACCCTGCTTGCTCTGCTGCTCCTGCATCACCACTTCGAAGCCGCTCGCCGTCGAGTTGCGCTGGCGGGTGGTCACCGCGTCCGGCCCGTTGGCGGTCGCGACGACGCTGAACACCAGGGGAGCGCTGCTGAACGAGCTGGTGAACGACACCGGCGCAAAGCTTTGGGGACGAGTGCGGTTGGTGTTGAGCCGGCCAGCTTCGATCTCACCACCGCCGGGCAACGAATGGTGCCCCCGCTCGACGACGACGTAGGACACGGTCTCCGAGATGTGGGTGCCGTTGAGATAGTCCCATTCCTGGAAGCGGATCTGGAAACTGGTCGGGGTGACGTTGCGCAGGCGGAGGGTTCCCGGGTCAGCACCGTTGATGCTGGCCGGTTTGGCGACCACGATCGGATCGGTGAACGACTGGGTCAGGTTGACGGTCAGCCACTGGTGGTTGATGGTCGCTCGACCGACCTCGACCGGCGCTTGCTCGCAGCCCGAGTCACCGGTCACCACCACGTCGTCGATCAGCCAGCCGGTGAAGTTGTTGGCGACCTCGTCTTCGCTATCGAAGCGGAAGCGCACCTGGATCGTCTGGCCGGCAAAGGCGGCGAGCGAGATGGCGCCACTCGATGCCCAGCTATTCGCGGAGGCGTCGGTAGAGTCCCGCGACCAGACCGTCGTCCAGGTCGAGCTGCCGACCGGCGACACCGCGACTTCGGTGTGGTCGTAGGTGTCGGAGGCCTCGCTCTCGACCTGGCGGAAGTAGTCGAAGGTGAGGGTCGAGCTGGCGGTCACGCCGCTGATCTGGGGTGAGATCAAATCCCCGGTCGTCGCGCTGCCGGTGTCGTAGTTGCAGCCAGCGTCTTGCCCGTAATACATCGCCCGGGTCGGGGAGGAGTAGCCGGGGCTGGCGCAGGACGAGTTGTTGACCAGGTGCCACAGGCCGGTCTGGCTCCAGCCACCGGCGCCGCCTTCGAAGTCCTCGGACAGCGCGTCACCACCGCAGCCGCCGCCGGAGACGGTGACGGTAATCTGATCGGAGCCCGACAGGCCGCCGGAATCGGTCACCGAGGCGGTGATGGTATGCACGCCGACCGACAGGGCGGCGGAGAAGCTGCCGCCCGATCCGATATTGCCGTCACGATTGGACGACCAGCTGAGACTCGAGGTCAGGTTGCCGTCCTCGGCGTCGGTCGCCGTGCCCGAGAAGCCGATCGCGGTGCCGTCGGGAAAGGTCGAGCCGCCGGCGGGCGCGGTGATGTTGACGTTCGGGGGCGAGTTGCCGCCGCCGGTGACGGTGACGGTGATCTGATCGGATCCGGACTGGCCACCGGAGTCAGTCACTGAGGCGGTGATGGTATGGACACCGGTCGAGAGGGTGGCAGAGAAGCTGCCGCCCGATCCGATGTTGCCGTCGAGGTTGGAGGACCAGCTGAGGCTGGACGTCAGGTTGCCGTCCTCAGCGTCCGTGGCCGAGCCGGCGAAGGCGATCGAAGTGCCGGCCGGAAAGCTCGAGCCGTTGGCGGGGCTTGTGATCGTCACCTGCGGCGCGGCGTTGCCGCCGCTGACCGGGATGCCCGCGGCGTAGACGTCGACCGAGTCGCCGCCGCCGCCGCTTTCGTTGCGGTTGTCGGTGTAGATGGCGATCAGATCGTTCATCACGATGTCGAGGCCGTTGTAGTCGCCGAACTCGAAGCTATCGCCGATGTTCGGCGATTGCTGGGCGGTGACTCGGGTCGGCGCGGACCAGGTCTGGGCACCGTCGTCGGAGAACGAGTAGTAGAGATCGACCGTCGACCGGCTGCCGTTACGGGTGTCGTAGAACACGACGTGGACCTTGCCGTCGGGGCCGACCGCTAGCCACTGGTGCCAACGGTCGACGCTATTGGCGTCGTTGGTCTCGTGGGGCGTGGTCACCGTCCAGCTGGAGCCGCCGTTGCGCGAGTACGCCACCTGGATTCTGGCGTGGTTGTTGTTGGGATTCGAGCCGGTGGAGCTGGTCGAGTCGGTCCAGGCGGCGTAGATCGAGCCACCGAACGGGCCGTTCGACAGGTCGGTGTCGGCCGAGACGTAGACGAAGACCTCCCGGGTTTCCATCGACGGCACCGGGAACGCGAAGCTCGCCTCGGTGCTGGCGACCGTGCTCACCGGCTGGTAAGAAACGCCGCCGTTGGTCGACTTGCGCAACAGGATCTGGCGGCTGTTGAAGGCCGGCCAGAAGTAGTAGACGTGGCCGTTCTTGTCGGTGGTGATGTCCGAGCCGATGCCTTGTGGATCGGCGGAAAAGGAAGTCCTCGTCCAGCTCTCCCCGGAATTGGTCGAGCGGGCGACCTGCATGACGTTGTTGGAATGCCAGGTGACGTAGAGGTTGTCTTTGTGCGGTGAGCTGGCGTACTTGTCGACGTGCAGGAATTCTTTGTCGTTGCCGTTGCCGACAGATAGGGTCCGCCGGGGCGTGCCGCCGGGCAAATCGTTCCAGGTCTGGCCGCCGTTCGAAGAACGATAGAACCAGATCTGGCAGCCACTGTTGGTGCAGTTGCCGAGAGTCGCGGTGTAGGCCAGGGAGCCGTCGGACGACCAGTCGACGGTCGGATCGCAGCAGGTATTGCCGCCGGGCAGGGGCGCGGAGGAGTTCCAGTTCTCGCCGCCGTCAGTCGAGTAGAACATCTTCTGACCGGTGCCTGGGCCGTTCGAGCCGGCGACCACCAGGTCGGTATTGACCGGGCTCACCTTGATCGCCGATTCGGCGGCGCCGTTCGGGCTGGTGATGCGAACTTCACCGGAGAGGAACTTTTCGTAGTACTCCTCCTCCGGAATGCCGTTCTTCATCGGCAACACGTAGTGGCCGTCCTTGCGCTCCACCTCGGTGTAGATCTTGCCGTCGACCAGGTAACCGCCGTACTTCAGGCGAAAGATCTGCAGCGCGCTGCGGGGATATTGCGTCGGCCCGGTGCGATCCATCTCCGGAATGCCCCGGCGCAACTCGACGCGAAAGAACACCGGAATCTGGGCGCGCAGCTCGGCTTCATTGGGCGCCAACAACTCGAGATCTTCCTGGGTCAGCTGGTAGTTGCGATCGTCCCAAGGACCGATGGCGGTCATCGCGGCATAGTCGACCCGGGAGTCGGCGCCGCGAATCTGGTGGATGGGTTGGCCCCAGACGGGCGCCGCCAAGGTGAACAGAATCAGCGCCGCGATGAGGCGGACTGCTCGCTTGGAAAGTGAATGAGATAGATTCGTGCAGAGACTTTGTTTCGACATGACTTCCTCCGTTGTGAACGACGGCAAGGCCGTCGATTGCCGTTCCAAGATGGTTTGAGCAGCTCAAGGATGGGCAGCTGATTGCCAGCTCGTGGTCCCTCTTTGTTGGGTAACGCGCTGGATCCGCGGGACGTCCGCAAAGAAATATAGAAAAGCGTCGATATATTTCTAGCGAGAGCTGACGGTGTCGGCGTTTCGCCGGCATTCGCGGCAGGTCTAAAGACCGCGCGCCAAAGCCAGAGCCCCGAGCACGCCGACTCGGTCCCCTAGCTCCGGAGGCACGATGTAAGTCTCGACGTCGTCGAGGATGGCTGGCGAGCTCACATAGCCCGCGAGGTGCCGCTGAAAGCGTCGGCGGATTTCGGGGAAGAGCTGACGCTGATGCATGACGCCGCCACCCAGGAGGATCCGTTCCGGCGACAGCACCAAAGCCAGGTTGACGCACGCCAATGCCAGATACTCCGCCTGGAGTGACCAGGCCGGATGATCAACGGGCAGCTCGGCCGCCGACTTTCCCCAACGGGCTTCGATCGCCGGCCCGGACGCCAGCCCTTCGAGACAGTCGCCGTGGAACGGGCAGCAGCCGTCGAAGGGATCGGCCTGGCGGTCATGAGGGACGCGCAGATGCCCCATCTCCGGATGCACGAGACCGTGCAGCAATCGGCCGCCAACCATGCCACCGCCACCGATGCCGGTGCCGACGGTGAGGTAGATAAAGGTGTCGAGGCCGCGGGCCGCGCCCCATCGTTGCTCGCCGAGAGCGGCACCGTTGACGTCGGTGTCGAAGGCCACGGGCACACCGAGAGCTTTCGCCACCGGCCCAGCGACATCGGTTTGTGCCCAGCCCGGCTTGGGGGTGGTGGTGACGTAGCCCCAGGTGGCCGAGCCGCGGTCCAGGTCGACCGGTCCGAAGGCCGCGATGCCGATGCCGGTGAGCTTGCCGTAGGTCTGCTTTTGTGTGCTCAAGAAGTCGATCGCCCGGCCGATCGTCTCCTCAGGGGTGGTGGTGGGGAAGCGGGTCTCGGCCCGCAGATCCTCAGGTCCGCTGCCGACGCCACAGACGAACTTAGTGCCACCCGCCTCGATGGCGCCATAGAGTTCCTTCATCGTTTTCTCGACGTTGAATCTAACGGGTATCTCGGCAAGAATCACGGCAGTTCATCCAAGGAGGGCTCCATCATTTCCGCACCAGCCGTCGTCATCCAGGAGGTTCTGCAGCAGCTCAGCGAAATGGAGTTGCAGGAGAGGATCGTCGAGCCGCTGTTGAAAGCCAGCGGCTTCGAGCAAGTCCGCGACGTGTCGGGACCCAATGAGAAGGGCAAGGATCTGGTCGCCACCAAATCTGAGTTGGGTATCTCGCACTTCTATGCCATACAGATCAAGAAGATCAAGATCACGGGTCGCGCCCGGGACGTCGACAAATCCCTGATGGGCCTGATCATTCAGCTCAAGCAAGCGATCACAGAGCCGATTTTCGACCCCTTCACGCGGACGTCCCGAACCCCGGACCGTCTGATCTTTATCACGCCATTCGTCATCGACCGCCCGACGCTCGAGAGTGCCATGCAACAGCAGGTCGAGCTGTCAAAGAATCAGGTCACGATTTTGGACGGTGGCTTGTTGACCGAACAAGCCGGCAAACTGTTGCCCCATGAGCTGGCGGGACTGCGGGACGACATTGGTTACCGATTGCAGGTGGTGCGGGATTTCGACCGGGTCGAAGAATCGCGAGCCTTCGGAATTCGCGACGAGCTCAGTTTGGACCGCATTTTTGTCGAGGTCGACTACTCGTGCCTGGATGTTTTGCGTGATTTTCTTCTCGTCTTGCAAGAAGACGTCGCGGGTCCGCCGCCACCGCCGCCGAATACCGGGTTACGGGAACTGGAAAAGAGTAGAGAAGGCTGGTCTTTCGAACCGCTGGGCTCCAATGAACTATTAGCGCTGGAGCAAATTAGCTCGAGATGGCCCGATGCCAACGTCGAGCAGCGGCAGCAAACAGAGAGCCCCTATACTTTGCAGGGCTTCTTGAGCGGCCTCCTGAGGGGGTCCGTCGAAGTGGTGGACGACCTCGCGGCCTTGGAGAGCTCAGAGCTCGATCGGGGTCGATCCCGAGCGATCTGGCAAAGGCTGTCGGCGTTTCAGCGAGCCATGAATCACGCCCTCAACCTAGCTTTTCTCAGGAAACGGCAGATCGAGATGACCGAGGAGGAGTTGGACCTCCTGCATTCGTGCACCGCGATCTTGAACAAACCCCAACGGACGACCAGCTATCGGAACCTGTCGAGAATTCATGGGGTCGTGGTGGTTGCCGGGGAGGCGGGTGCCGGCAAGACGACTCTGATGCGCATGATCGTGCGTCAGGTCGCCCAAGAGAGGCCTGATCTCACGCCGGTATTCGTGCGAGCGGTGGACATTCGCGATGTTTCGACGGCCGGTGTCCTCGGCGCGATCGCCGGCGAGATGAGCACTCGTGGCAACTCCGTTGAGGTGGATTCTCTCATTGAGGTCATGAACTCCGGCCAGCTGCTCTGGGTCGTCGATGGCCTCGATGAGGCGGGTGATCGCCTGAAGCGCCTGAGAGTCGTTCTCCGGGACGTGGTGACGACCTATCCGTCGTGTCCGCTCTTTGTGTCGTGTCGA
Source organism: Carybdea cf. marsupialis auct. non (Linnaeus, 1758) (assembly GCA_010016065.2). NCBI lineage: Eukaryota > Metazoa > Cnidaria > Cubozoa > Carybdeida > Carybdeidae > Carybdea > Carybdea cf. marsupialis auct. non (Linnaeus, 1758). Next base: position 42,489 of record JAAAKL020000155.1, read on the forward strand.
ATCAATGTGCTGCCAATTCTCGATTGGACCGACGCGGTGCACGTCAGCCTTCCGGATTTCGATCAGCATCAATTAGAGCAATTCGTATCCAACTGGTTCGCGACCCGCCCGAGCCTCGTCAAGGCCATGAAGGATCAGCTCGAACGATTGCCGCAAGTGAGCAAGATCGCCAGGCGCCCGATCATCGCGGCGTTGCTTTGCTCGCTTTTCGACGCCAATGATCTGATCCCAACGACTGAAGTCGAACTTTATTCGGATCGTTCGGAGCTTCTCTTGGGCCGATGGGAGCAGGCCAAAGGGATCACTCCGATGCGCCAAGATTATCGTGATCGATATCTCCAATTTCTGATGAAGCTTGCCTATAAGATTCATTCTCAGGAGGTTCGAAGTTTTCCTTACTCGGAGCTGATGAAGCTAGCGCCCCATTACTATACTCCGGCCTGGAACCGAAGTGTGAGTGGTTTTATTGAAGACTGTGTGAGTCGTAGTCTCCTTTATTATGAGCGTCACGAAATTTACAGTTTTGGGCATCTGACTTATCAGGAATATTTTGCTGCGAAGTACCTGGCTCATCACAATGACGTTGGCGACATTGCGAAAAAACTCGGAGTGCCATGGTGGCGCAAGACGCTTGAGTTCTATGCGGCGATTCAAAAAGACATCACTCCCTTAATGCGTCTGGCCCCGTCTGAGAGCCTGTCCAAGGAGCAACGTCAGCATCTGAGTCTACTCAGAGAGTTCGCACCCTTGACCCGCCGCAATCGCTTTTGAGCTGATCTGAGGGGAGGCGCAGCACAGCGGGCAAATCACCCTGGACTGAGCTGACGATCGATCGAGAAAGCACCACTGCCTCGGATCATCGTCGCGACGCAAAGACCGATCGCCAGCAGGTGATACTCGAAACCATGGCCCTGATCGGCGGCGCGAGACCAGTTCATGAAGAAACCGTGCTGGCCATGGACCAGCACGATCGCGCCGGCCATGATCAACCCGAGGCCAAAGGCGGCAAAGCGACTCAAGAACCCGACGGCCAGGCCGATCGGCCCCAGGAACTCACCCATGACCACCAAAAAAGCGACGATCCACGGCATGCCGAAGCCGGCGGTGAAGGACTCGATGGTCGGGGAGAAGCCACCGCCGCCCCACCATCCCAGTACGTTTTGGGCGCCGTGGGGGAAAAATACGATCGCGAGGGTCAGGCGAACGGCGGTCGCAGCGACGTCGTCGTTGGTTTGAATCAGCTTCTGGAACACGGCATCTCTCCTTTCACGAGTTGAGGACGGTCTGCCGATCATAGCCGGGCGCCGTGGTCTTCCGGCAAACGAGGTCTGCTAGCGAACGAGGTCTGCTGGCGAACAAGGGGCATCGGATCTTGGTCGGGAAGCGGGGCTGAGGTGAGGCGGCGGGGCCGGAACCTCTGGGCTCGGTGAGCGGTTACTGACTGAGCTGACGGTCGATGGAGAAGGCGCCGCTACCTTTGATCATCGTCACGATGCACAGGCCGATGGCCAACAGGTGGTACTCGAAACCCTCGCCCTGCTGGTTGCCATACCAGTTCATGAAGAAGCCGTGGGAACCGTGAACGAGAAAGATCGCGCCCAGCATGATCACGCCGAGGCCAAAAGCAGCAAAGCGACTCAGGAATCCGACCGCCAGGCCGATCGGTCCCAGGAACTCCCCCATGACGACCAAAAAAGCAACGATCCAGGGCATGCCGGCCGTGCTGGTGAAGTACTCCATGGTAGCGGAAAAGCCGTTGCCGCCCCACCATCCCAGAACCTTCTGGGCGCCATGGGGAAAGAACACGAGGGCGAGGGTCAGGCGCACCACGGTCGAGGCGACGTCGTTGTCGGTCTGGATCAATTTCTGAAACATGGCAATCTCCTTGTGGTTGACGGACAGTCGTGATGAAAGCTACGTCAATAGTTGTCTGGTCACGTATCTGGACAAAAAAAGTCGAAACAGTGTTTCGCCGGATTGAATCCGAGTTTAGCCGGATCGAATCCGATCGAGCAGCTCGATCAGTTGTTCTTGCTCGGCTCGCGTGAGCATGTCGAGGATCTCGTCGTCCAGCTGACTCATAGGGCCTTCGAGCTGGTCGAGCAGTTCGAGACCAGCCGTCGTGATCCGGCAGACGACACGACGCCGATCACCGATGGAGCGTTCGCGCTCGACCAGGCCCTTGGCCCGGAGGCGATCGATCAGCCGGGTGATGCCGGGAGTGCGCTCGACCATTCGCTCCCCGATGGTCAAGGTCGGTAGGCCTTCGTCGCCGGCGCCGCGCAGAATTCGCAGCACGTTGTACTGCTGCTGCGTGGTGCCGTGTGGCGCCAAGACGTGTGCGAGCCGACGGCGCAGGATATCGGCGGTGCGAAACAAACCGAGCGCCGCTTCTTGGCTTAAGGATCGGAAAGGTTTCTTCTGCTGGATCTCGCGCTTCAAGGCGCCCGGCGAACTCATGAAGTTAACTTACGCGTCGATAGTTGACGTGTCAAGTAAAAAATGAATCAGCAACCGTCAGCCCTTGGAACCGTACTTCGAGTCATCAGCGCGGTCCGCGAGCTGACGGCCGGCTCGGTCGTTATCTGATCTCGACAGATCTGATGGAACGGAGGCTCAAGATGGCATCGAAACCGGATGGAAGTCGACAGCAAGCCCAGTCGAGGTTTCAGAGAAGAGCTCTGGCGCTCTGGTTCCGAAACGGTCTGCTACTCCTCGTCAGTCTGCTTGTCGCCGACAAATCGTTGGTGGAGGCGGACGAAAGCCTCGCGCAACGGTCAGCGGCACCGCCCAATCGGGCGGTCTCGGTCAGCCAGCAACCTCTGCCGGCAGATACTTTTCATTTCGCCATTCTTGGCGACAACGCGGGCGGGACCCGCACCGGGGTCTATGCCTCCGCTCTCGAGCACTTGGATCGCATGCGCCCTGACTTTGTCATCTCGGTTGGGGATCTGGTCTCAGGTTACGACACCGAGGGCGCTTTGGTCGATGTGGGCAAGATCGAACAAGCACGCGGTGCTTTCGACGCTGACATCGAAAAGCTCGGTATCCCGTTCTTCTACGTGTCCGGCAACAATGACAACTCTTCTCACGAGCTTCACGACGATTGGCGGGCCCGCTACGGACCGACGTACTACAGCTTCGTCCATCACGACGTGCTCTTTGTGGTGCTCGATAGCGACGACCCTCCCGAGACCTGGTCTGGTGGGATCAGTGAGCAGCAGTTAGCTTGGCTGGAGGGCACCCTCGACGAACATCGTGACGTCAACTGGACCTTGATCTTTCTCCACCGACCGCTGTGGATCGAGCACGCCGAATCCTGGCATCCGGTGGAAGCTCTTCTCGGCGAGCGACCGCGGACGGTGTTCTCGGGGCATTGGCACACCTATTTTCGCGGTGAGATCCAGGGCTACGAGTACTACACATTGGCGACGACCGGCGGCATCAGCGCGCTGTCGGGCTTGGTCGAAGGCAGCTTCGACCATCTGGTCTGGGTCGCGATGACTCCCCAGGGGCCGCGTCTGACCAATCTTCACCTGGAGGGCATCTGGGGTGAGGACCCGGTCGCTGAGGCGCTACCAGACGGCGAGCTGACGACGCGAATCCGGCGTCAGGGGATTGATGTCGCCGAGCGATTGTTGGCCTCTGGCGGACCCGACCCGGAGGCTCCGGGTTTCGGTCGGGCACAGATGAACGCCCTCGGTCGTCAGCTCGCTTTCGAAGGCCGACTCGATGACGCGGCCGTGGTTCTGCAGCTTCTGGTCGCTGCTGATCCGAAGTTCTGGCGAGGTCATGAAGCGCTTGGTGACATTCATCGCCGCCGCGGCGAGATCGAGCAGGCGCGGCAGCGCTATCAGCGGGTTTTGGAGCTGATGCCGCCCAATACCTATGCTCGCCAGCAACTGGAAGCGCTGGCCGAATAGGTCCTGGCGAACCAGCTAGCTACGGAGCTTCAGTCTTTTAGGATTGAGTCAACAACGGATCGAGCTTCGAAGGTGCTCTTGAGAAGGCCGCTTGGAGAAGCTTCGAATACTCCTCGACTTTCTCTGGTTTGTCCTTGATCCGGTTGAGCTCGATCAAGCGTTCGAGTGCCCGGCGGGTTCGCGGGTCGCGGTCGCTCCGCTTCTTACGCAACAGCGGAAAACCGCCTTCCAGGAGCGGCTCCGCTTCTTCGAGTCGGCCCTGCGCGATAAAACTGCTACCGAGCAGGCTCTCAGCCCATCCGATCCGCCAATGCCCGCCAGGGAAGACTTGATTCAAGAGCTCCAGGCTTTCGCGCAGCAGCACCTCCGCACCTTCTGGATCTCCCTGGTCGATCCTCAACCGTGCTAGCTGGATGCCGACGTAAGCGCGGGCCGGGTGTCTTTCCGGCAGTTTTGAGACGCCGTCCATGGCCTGACGGATGAGTTGCTCGGCGGCGGTCAGATCCCCTTGGTCATGGAGCAGTCGGCCCAGGGAGTTGCGGCTCTGGGCAACCCAGGGGTTGTCCTCGCCGAACAACTCGATCCGCATGCGGAGCGAATCCCGCAGCAGCGTCTCGGCGTCGTCGAGCTTGCCTTGGAGGTGGAGCACGTTGGCCAGATTGTTGAGAGTGGTAGCCAGTCCGGGATGGATGCCGAGGTGAATCTCCTCACGGATGGTGAGCAGCTGCCGGAAAGTTTTTTCGGCTTCCTCATAACGGCCTAACTCCTCATAACAACGGGCCAGGTCGTTCATGCTGACCACCACGTTGAGATGGGTCTCTCCTAGGAAATCCTGGCGGACCCGCAACACTTCTTCGTAGAGCGGGATGGCCTCTGCGGCATCGCCACGCTCGAAATAGAGGTGCGCCAGATCGTTGTAGCTGGCCGCCACTTCGGGGTGGATGTCGCCGAGGATCGCTCGCCGGATCCCGAGGGCCTCGCGAGCCAACGACTCCGCGGTTTCCAACTCGCCGATTTGTCGCAGCAGGGCTCCCAGGTCACTGAGGGTGTCGGCCACGGCTCGATGCTGGTTGCCGAAGGCCTTCCGGCGGATCTCCAAGGCTTGCTCGAATAGGGATCGCGCCTCCGCGAACTGGCCGTCCCACCAGAGATTCATGGCCATGGCGTCCAGGGTTTCGCCGACTTCCGGAGATTCCGCGCCGAGCAACCGGCGGCGCATCTGGAGAGTCTCCTGATACTGGGCGTGAGCCAGGTCCTGATGTCCGTCTTCGGTATTGGCCACGGCCAGGTTGTAGAGGCTTTGGGCCACTTCCGGATGCTCTTGCCCGAAGAGGTCGCGACGAATCTCGAGTCCCTGCTCGAGCAGCGGGCGAGCCTCGATGCGCAGTCCGAGCTGGCGGTAGGCCACTCCCATGGTGTCGAGCATCATGGCTTGCAGCCGTGGCCGGTCCCCGAGCTCGGTGCCGATGCGCTTGGCACCGGCATCGAGAATCTGTCGGGCGGTGATCGTGCTGCCCACCGCCTCGTCCGGCGCCGAGACCGAGAAAATGTCGAGCAGGAATTGAGCCACTTGATCGGAGCGGTCGCGTTCTTCTGCGGCGCGCTGTGCCTGCTGAGCCACGGTGACGACGAAGGCGACGGTCAAAGCGAGGATCAGCATCACCACGGCCACCCCCAGTCGGTGGCGACGTAAGAACTTGCTGCCGCGGTAGCGCAAGGTGTCTGGCCGCGCCAGAACCGGACGCTCCTCGAGATGACGGCGGAGATCGTTCGCGAACTGTTCGACCAGGGCGTAGCGTCGGTCCGGCTCCTTGCGCAGTGCCGTCAAGATGATGTTGTCGAGGTCGCCTTTGAGCTGGCGACTGAGCTGTCGCTTTGTCGCGCGTCGGGCACGGGCGACCGCGGTCGGCGTTTTCGCAACGTTGCCGGAAGCGGACCGCCGGCCGACGACGACGCTCGGGCGCTCGGGAAGCTGTTGGCAAATCGCGCGTTCGATGTCGCTGGGCAGCTCGCTGTCGAGACGGTAGGGCCGCTGCCCGGTGAGCAACTCATAGAGCAGGACGCCGAGGGCGTAGACGTCGGTGCCGGTGGTGACGGGCTCGCCGCGCACCTGCTCGGGGCTGGCGTAACCCGGAGTCATCATTCGCAGGCCGGTGCGAGTTTCATCACGTGCCGGCCCTGCCATGGGATCGAAAGTCTTGGAAAGACCGAAGTCCAGGAGCTTGGGCACGCCGTCGGCGGTGACCAGCACGTTGCTCGGTTTGATGTCGCGGTGGATGAGGAGCCGGTGGTGGGCATGCTGGACCGCGGCGCAGACCTGACAGACGAGCTCGACGCGTTCTTTGACCGACAGCCGATGATGATCGCAGTAGCGGTCGATCGGCATGCCGTCGATGTACTCCATCACCAGATAAGGCCGGCTGTTGTCGAGAGTGCCGCCGTCATACATGCGGGCGATGTTCGGGTGTTCGAGCAAGGCCAGAGCCTGGCGCTCGGCATGGAAACGGCGCCTGATCTCGGCACTTTCGAAACCGTGCCGGATGAGCTTGACCGCCACCAGACGGTGATATTCCTCATCGGCCCGGCTCGCCAGGTAGACAATGCCCATGCCTCCCTGGCTGAGGGTGTGCAGTAACTTGTAAGGGCCGATCCAGCAGCCCGTCTCGGGGGCTGAGGTCGCCATGGTGGCGAGAGCCTCGGGGCTGTCGATCGGTTCCTTGAGAAAACTCTTCGCCTCGTCGTCCGCTTCCAGCAGTCGCTCGACGGCACGGCGTAGCGACAGGTCGCCATCGGTGGCCACGTCGAGGTAGGACGTACGGTCTCCGGGGTTCAGCTCGATGGCGTCGGCGAAGAGCTCGTCAAGCCGTCGCCAATGTTCGATATAGGTCGCGTTTTCATTCATATAAATTGCAAAAAATTGAGGTTTTCGCATGCGCCGTCCTCAGGCGGCGCGACTTCGAGGAGCGTCGACGGTTCCTCTACCGTCGGTCTCTAAGATTGTTACGCGATCCCGTCGAGCATGTTAGTCACCGGGCTGACCACTGGTCCCCGGGACCTGTCGATACGTCACAGAGGCCGGCAAGACGAGGCATCTTGGGGCGTTATAGATGTTGGGTCAGCCGTGCAGTTCGCTGTAGAGCCAGGCTCTCGCCATTCGCCATTGGCGGTCGACCGTCGACGGCGAGACTGCCAGGCATTCAGCGATCTCCGGTACCGTCAGGCCACCAAAGTAGCGTAATTCCACGACCGCCGCTTTGCTGGCGTCGACGGCGGTCAGCCGTTCCAGGGCCTCATCCAGCGCTAGCAGGGTCGGATCGCGGGAGGGAGAAAGGACGTTGGCATCGTCCAGGTTGACCGTCAGTTGCCCGTCGCCGCGTTTGGCAGCGATTCGCTGCCGATGATGGTCGATCAGGATACGCCGCATCAGGGTGGCGACCAGGCCCAGGAAGTGTGAACGGCTGCGAAAACGCACGTTGTGCTGCTCGGTGAGCTGCAGATAGGCCTCATGCACGATGGCGGTGGGTTGCAAGGTGTGATCGGCCGGCTCCCGACGGAAGTAGTTGCGGGCGATGCGTCGCAACTCGTCGTAGACCAGGGGCATCGCCCCCTCCGCAGCCTCGCGGTCGCCGGAGCTCCAGCGATCCAGCAGTAACACCAGAGTGTCGTCTGCGCGTCTCATGTCTTTCGCCTCAGATGTGCCTCGGGCCTTGCTTGCAGCTCTGCCCCGCGGTCACGAACGGGGCAAGAAAGCTCCGGCAGGGTGACGTGTTCGACGGATGAAATCCGCGTTAGCTGTTGAGACGGAGCCGGCGCATGGCCGAACGAGCTCGACCGCCGCCTGAAGGAAGAGCAGGGCATGACCGCGTTTCGTCTTGGAGCAGCTGGACACATCGCAAAAACCAGAGGTCGAGAGGTTTGAAGATTTTGCGGATCTTGGTGAGCACCAACGGTCTGAGCACCTCACACCAACAGTTTATCTCCGATCGAGCGTTGTCGAGCCAGCGGATCCATTCAGACTCCTGATGCCCAACGGCAGACTCCCGGCCGCCGGCTCCATAACTCCCATGCATTTCATCCGACGATGATGGAGCCGGCGGCCCTGCCGTTCATGCCAAGGGCCGTTGATGCCAAGGGTCGTTGATGCCAAGGGTCGTTGATGCCAAAGACCGTGGCCTCCTCTGAGCCGACGGCCGCCGTCCGTTGACGGCAATCTCACTTGTCGTCGATCCCGGAGCTGCAATTGGGAAGTCTGTGCCCGTTACATTGGCAAAAAAGCTGACCGTTTCCCGCCAGTCCTGAAAAGGGCACGGTTAGATCAATGATGAGGGGAGCGCGGAAGCTCCTGACTCGTGACTCGCTTCGGTAACGTCAATGGCTTTGCCGAAGCTAATTCTGAAAGCGAGGGCACATCGTGCGCCCGAAGCTATCCACTTTTTTGAAGGAGTCAGCGTATGCGTCAAAACCGAAAGAACTGGCTTGCCACCCTGACGGTCGGTCTCATGATCTTTGCGGCAACGGCAGCCGTGGCCGCCGAAGGAGCAGACAAGGAGTCGATCTATCCTGACCTTCTCAGTGCACTTCAGGACTCGGGGCTGAGTCTCGATCAAATGATCAAGATGGATCCGGTGTCCTACGACAGCGAGCGTGGGGTCGCGGTCTACAAGTTCTTTGCCTGGACGACAAAAAACACCCACATGGCTCAGGTGGTTTCTGAGTCGGACCCAATGGTCGACACTCAAGATGAACCGTTGAGCGAAGCGCAGGAGTTCCATGCCGCAGCGGCCGCCACAGACATCGCCGAGAGTGCCGCAGTCGGTGGTATGAAAGGTGTCGTGATCGGTAATCCCGCGTCGGGTCGTTGCGATCTGGTGCTCTATGACTACCCCTACCTGTCGTTGCAATTCTTTCGCACCAATCTCGACTTCAACCACTACGGCTATATCGGTGGCATCAACGATCGTGCGTCCTCAGCGCGTACCTACTGCAGCCCAGCCGTCTTGTTCACCAAGAAGAATTGGGAAGGGGCTTCCCTTTTTATCGCAGCCAACACCATCGTCAACGACCTCGGGGCGTTTGGTATGAGCAATCACGTTTCAAGCCACTTCATCGTTTGCGATTGATTTTGATAACACGGCAATAAAAAGGAGATTTCTTATGGCATATTTCAAGTTTGGTGTGGTCGCGATGGTTTGTTGCATGCTTGCGGCGCCGCTGCTCGCGGGCGAGCCTCAGTCCAAGATTTACCCTGATCTGGGGACCGCGATCACCGAATCGGGGCTCGATACGACTCAGGTGATTCAATTCGATCCGGTCGACTACCGTGACGGAGTGGCGACCTATCGGCTGAACGTGCACGGCGAGAAAAAGATGGTCTATGCACTGGTTGCGGCATCGATCAATCCGATGCGCCCCGATCCGCCGCCTGCCACGGAGGTTTCTGAAAAACCGCTGCAGATCGATCTGAAATCCATGCAGGAGGTCGATGCTGCCGTGTTGCCGGACGTGGTGCCGGAGAAGATCACGTCGCATCCGTTGTCCGGCCGCTGCGCCATCCGGGGATATCAGCACCAGAACTTCGTGAATCAGATCATGTACACGAATCTCGATTACAACGCTTACACGACGCAGACCGGCGGCATCAACTGGAATGATGAGCTCAGCAGCCTGAAGACCGGGTGTCATGCGATCCTGATCTATCCGGCGGCGAACTGGGGTGGTGGCGGATTGTTTTTCCCCGCCTACGCTTCGATCCCGAACCTGAACGTCTATGGCGGGTTCAACGACAAGGCGTCGAGCCACTTCATCTACTGCTACTGATTCTCTAACCTAGCCATCCAAGGCTTACCGATCCGAGAGGATCGAGCGCCTGGCTAAGAGATCGCACCGCGCCTGCTGGGCTGAGTCGCCCGGCAGGCGCTTTTTGTTTTCAGCTCATCCAACCTCTGCCGACGTTTCAAGGGACGCTCCCGCGGGCATCGAGGATGAGATCTCAACGGCTTGAAAAGAAAACTCAGCCGTCCTGACGTGTTCTGCCGATCGAATCCGCGTTAACCCGGTGAGACGCTCGTGAGGAGTGTCGGGGAGTCGGGGTCGGTCGGGAAGAGATCGCAATGCTGGCGCCTTCGGCAGGATCGCCGTCCGCGTCATCTGATGGCGGATCCGCCCAAGCAGGCCAGCGAGACCACGGCACGACGAGCGTCTTGACGATTCGAAAATCTACGAGCGGCCTCACCCCGCCTAGCGGCCGCGGATTCTCAGCTCAGTCACACCACAGGAGTTCATCAGATGGTTGAGCAGCGTTTCTGCCGCGTGTCTTCGACCTATTGCGACCGACCCCAGGCATGGATGGTCGGAGAGTCGGCTTGAGCCGCGAAGATCAATTCGCAGCCGCCGAAGCCGTCGACGATCGAGAGGTCGCGATCCAACGATCGCGGAGCACCGCCCGGGGAGCAGCGGCGCGATGAGTCCGACCGAATACACCGGCTCGGAGATCGCCGTCGTCGGCCTGGCTTGCCGGTTTCCGGGAGCGACCGACCCGCAAGCCTTCTGGCGCAACCTGCGCGGCGGGGTGGAGTCGATCACCCCGCTTTCCGACGAACAGTTGCGGCAAGCGGGGGTTTCGGCCGCCGAGCTCGAGGATCCTCGCTATGTTCGCGCGGCGCCGGTGCTCGAAGGTTTCGATCATTTCGACGCCTCCTTTTTCGGCTACAACCCGCTCGAGGCGCGGTTGATGGATCCGCAGCAGCGTCTGCTGCTCGAGTGCTCCTGGCAGGCCCTCGAGCATGCGGGTTATGACCCGGCGACCTATCCTGGGGCGATCGGCGTCTACGCTGGTACCAAGAGCAACACCTACCTCTTCCATCTGGCGTCGCGGCCCGAGCAGCTCGAGTCGATGGACTTTCTACAGCTAGTGCTGGGCGGCGATCAGGCGATGCTCAGCACCCGCATCTCCTACAAGCTCGATCTCAAGGGCCCGAGTTATGGTCTGCAGACGGCTTGCTCGACCTCGCTGGTGGCGGTCCATCTGGCATGCCAGAGCCTGTTGATCGACGAATGCCAGATGGCGTTGGCCGGCGGCGTGGCGATCAACGTACCGCACGCGGTGGGTTACCGCTTCGACGAAGGCGGCATCCTGTCGCCCGACGGCCACTGTCGTCCGTTCGACGCGGCGGCCGGCGGCACGGTCTTCGGCTCGGGGCTCGGTTTCGTGGTGCTCAAGCGCCTAGACGACGCCTTGGCCGACGGCGACCACATTCACGCTCTGATCCTGGGCTCGGCGACCAATAACGACGGTGGCCACAAGGCCAACTTCACGGCGCCGAGCGTCGAGGGTCAGACCCGGGTGATCCTCGAGGCTCTGGCTTGTGCCGAGGTCGAGCCGGAGTCGATCTCCTACGTCGAGGCCCACGGCACCGGCACCGCGGTCGGCGACCCGATGGAGATTCTGGCGTTGAGCGAGGCTTATGCCGCCAGCACTGAGCGCCGCGGTTTCTGCGCCGTCGGTTCGGTGAAGTCAAACCTTGGCCACCTCGACGCCGCCGCCGGCATCTCGAGCCTGATCAAGACGGTCCTGGCGCTGGAAAACGAGGAGCTGCCGCCGACCCTGCATTTCGAGCAGCCCAATCCGCGCATCGACTTCGAAGCCAGCCCGTTCTTCGTCCAGTCCGAGCGGACCCCGTGGCCTCGGGGCCAGCGTCCGCGGCGCGCTGGCGTCAGCTCGTTGGGATTCGGCGGTACCAATGCTCACGTCATTCTCCAAGAGGCGCCGCCGACTCGGCCGTCAGCCGCCGGCCGTCCCTGGCAACTGCTGGTGCTCTCGGCCCGCAGTGAGGCGGCGCTCGACGCCGCCAGCGGCAATCTCGCCCAGCATCTTGAGGAACACCCCGAGATCGACCTCGCCGACGCCGCCTACACCCTGAAAGTCGGTCGTCGGGCGTTCGACCGCAGGCGGGTCGTGGTCTGCCGCGATCGAGAGCAGGCGATCCAGCAGCTGCGAGAGAAAGCCTCGAAAGCGGAGAAGGACGGCGCTTTTCGACAGCACGGCATCGCGCCTGAAAGCCCTCGGCGTCCGATCTTCTTGTTCCCCGGGCAGGGTGCGCAATATGTCGACATGGGGCTCGGGCTCTACCGACAAGAAGCGGTGTTCCGCGATCAAGTGGATCGTGCTTGCGAGATCCTCAAGCCAGCGCTCGGCGAAGATCTGCGACGGGTGCTCTACCCGGGCGACGGCGACGGCGCATTGGCGGCCGAGCGCCTGACCCAGACCCGTTACGCCCAGCCGGCGCTTTTCGTTGTCGAGCTGGCCCTGGCGCGGCTGTGGGCGAGCTGGGGAGTGCAGCCACGGGCGATGCTTGGCCATTCCCTCGGTGAATACGTGGCGGCTTGCCTGGCGGGGGTGTTTTCGGAAGAGGAAGCTCTGGCACTGGTCGCGGCCCGCGGGCGACTGATCCAGGAGTTGCCCGCCGGGTCGATGCTGGCGGTGACGGCGCCAGCAGCGCAGGTCGAAGCGCTGCTCGAGGGCGACCTCGCCTTGGCGGCGGTCAACGGTCCCGAACGTTCGGTCGTGTCGGGCCCAACCGTAAGGATCTCGGAGTTTGAGGCCCAACTCGCCGAGCAGGGCCTCAAAACCCGACGACTCCACACCTCGCATGCTTTCCATTCGCCGATGATGGAGCCGATCCTCGAGCGCTTCGCCGAACGGGTCCGGCGGGTGACGCTCAAAGCTCCCGAAACCCCCTATGTCTCGAACTTGACCGGCGACTGGATTCGGCCCGAAGAAGCGACCGATCCGGACTACTGGGTGCGTCATCTGCGCCACACCGTGCGCTTTGCCGACGGTCTGGCGACGGTGCTCGCCGAGCCCGGGGCGGTCTTGCTCGAGGTCGGTCCGGGCAACACCCTCGCCACCTTCGCGCAGCACCATCCGGCGCGGGACGAGGCTCCGACGATCCCCTCGCTGCGTCACCCGAAAGATCGACGCTCGGATCTCGCGGTTCTGCTGGCTGGCCAGGGGCGGCTTTGGCTGTCCGGCGCGGCGGTCGACTGGTCGGCATTCTACGCTGGCCTGGAGCATGCCGGCACGAAGCATGCCGGCGCGAGTCGCCGTCGTGTGCCTCTGCCGGCCTATCCTTTCGAAGGCCGGCGGCATTGGATCGAGCTAGCAGGCTATGCGCTGCGCGCGCCGCGCGCGCCGCGCGCGACCGCCGCCCTGAACGAGCAGGATGCCGTCGCCGATTGGTTCTACCGTCCGGTGTGGCGACCGGTCGACGAGCCGCCTGCGGCGGTCGGGGATGGCCCGACGCGCTGGCTGCTGTTCGAAGACGATCGAGGTCTCGGACCGGTGCTCGCCGAGCGGCTGGTGGAGCAGGGGTGCGACGTCGTTCGAGTGCAAGCCGGAAGTGCCTTTGCCGAAGAAGACGACGGTTACATCATCGATCCTGCGTCGTCAGACGACGCCTCGCGATTGCTCCAGCAGCTGGCCAAATCCGGATGGCGGCCGCAGGCCATCGCCCACCTGGGGAGCCTGTCGACGGATCCGGAGACTGGTGCAGACGATCAGGCTGGCGACGAAGTCGTCGAGGGTTTTGATCACCAGCAGATCCAGGGTTTCTACAGCTTGTTATTCCTCGCCCAGGCGCTGGCGAGGGAGGGCGCTGCCGTCCAGCTGGCGGTGGTCACCGCCGGTGCTTACGCGGTGAACGGCACGGAGCGCCTGTGTCCGGAGCAGGCGACGGTTCTCGGACCTTGCCTGGTCTTGCCTCAGGAGTATCCCAACCTCGTCTGTCGCAGCTTCGATCTGGAGACTGGCCTCGACGCTGAGACGATGACCGATCAGATCTCGCGATTGGCCGAAGATCTGCTCGCCGGCCCACGATCGGACGGCGACGCGCAGATCGCTTTTCGGGACGGTCGGCGCTGGGCGCGCGATTTTGAGCCGGCGCCGCAGCCGGCCTGCGAAGCGGTCGCGCGCTTGCGGCAAGGTGGCGTCTATCTGATCACCGGTGGCCTCGGGCTGGTCGGCTCGACCCTCGCCGGCGAGCTGGCGAACGCCGTCGGGGCTCGGCTGGCCTTGGTCGGTCGCTCCGACCTGCCGGAACGCGACGATTGGCGGGCTTTCGTCGAAGAGCATGGGCCGGAGCATCCGGCGAGCCGCAAGATCCTGATGGTAGGCGACCTCGAACGGGCTGGGGCGGAGGTGCTACTGCTCACTGCCGACGTCACCGACGAGGCGGCGATGCGCCGCGCGGTGGCCGACGTCCGGCGACGGTTCGGCGCCCTCCACGGCGTCCTGCACGCCGCCGGCGAGGCTAGCGGGCCGGCGTTC
>JAAAKL020000156.1:0-56664 GCA_010016065.2 Carybdea cf. marsupialis auct. non (Linnaeus, 1758)
CTCCGCTTAGCAGCAGGGAGGTCTGACATGCAAGTGCCCAAAATGCTCATTTTCAAACTGAACAATATTTTGGAACGAGGGGTGGGGAAACTTTCATATTTCATTGACCATGATTATAGGTCATCCTAGTCGTGTTTTCTGTTGACGACATTTCTGTTGCTGGCATTCAAATACTCCTGGGAGAGTAGTATACAAACAAACATGGTATCTGGGAGAGTAGTATACAAACAAACATGGTATCGAGAAAATTCTTTGACAGGCAGGGAACACACTTTAGTAGGTTATCAGCAACTATACGTCTAGAGTTTGTTGGAGAAAGTAAACTCGAAATAGACATATAATCGTAGAAAGAGAGTTAAAGCAACACTTGTCTGAACTCGTAAGTTAACTCATAAAATCTGATATCTTGAGGTAAAAGCTGAGGACTGTATATACAAAGAACAATTGAGTTACAAAAGGAAATGACTAACTACGTACAGGAAATAGCTAATATTAGAAAACGAAAACGAGATAATGAAGGCGAGGCCATAATTAACACGTACCAAAGTAACCAACAGAGTGCATAATCAATAATCACTGTTAATATAACTATTGCAATTTCACGTTAATCACAGAACAACCAACAAGGGCTTAAATTGCAAAAGGACATTTGAATCAGGCGTTTTGTCAATGGTGGGGTTTTAAAATTATGGATTCTGTTGTGAAAATGTTTCAAGAAGTTCCGGTCATCAGGACCTTAACAACTAAAGACCTAGGAAATTGTCGGGATTTTCCCTTTCACCATGCTTTCGTAAGTCATGGTGACTTCACGTGTTGGTATTTATTTTTAAACATGAAATCGTGAGTAGAAACGCTGCATCCTTATGATTCAGCAAGGATTGAGCACGGATTCACTGTGTATTTACGTGAAACCTCGTTCTCAGTAAGAGAGAAGGAAATTGATAATCTGGGACGTTTTACGATGATTCAATGTTTGTGTAGGCTTTCAATGACCTCCGTGTATATTTTGCTTGGTTAATTATTTTAGTTTCGAATATTTGTATTTGTATATATATAGACGTTTTAAATTAATGAAGATTAGATTTGATTGTAGATGGAAGAGATGGATAGATGGACATAGACGGACTTTTTGTCTCTCGTTTTGTATTACTGATTTATTCGTTCATTGAATCAGCGCAGAATCGCGATTTAGTCGCAACAGAGATCTACTTTATTTTCATTGATCCTTATTATGTTTTGTAGTTTTATTCTTTAGTCTATTTTCACACGAAGTGTTTGGGGTTTTTTTCATTTTCGGACCGAGTTTGAGCCATGTCGAAGTCTTACTTGCAGGTATGACCATGCTTTTCATGAGGTATAAGAAGTTTGATTAAGTCGTCATGGGAATCTCTGCAAAGGTTAAGGGTGTCTTTGCATTCCGAATGTTTGAAATAAGAATCAGTTTGAAGGTTAAAGGTAGAAAAACTTCAAAATTTCAGAATTTTGTCGTAACAGCAGCAAAACATGCAGGTCATTTCGTGAAAGGGTATTAGTCTGCATTGGATAACATGCACAGATGAAGTGACTATGTTACTTAACCCTCGTAAAATTCTTCATAACAGCCTTAACAAATTAGCAAGCTCATTTCGCCGATTTCAGGCTAACTGCATAATCAACATCGTTACAGAATTGTTCTCTATCTTATGATAAAAGATAAATATGCCAGATAAACAAACTGCATTAAGGCTACTTGCCTACATATTTCAACAATAACACTTAGCCAAAGAGTCAACAAAATGTTATAGACGCATCCATAAGGTAATTGAAATAATCTGACGTGAAGTTATATTTTCGCTACCAACTGAGTTACTCTAAATTGTTTGTTAAGATGATAATGAGAATAAAAACCCAGCAAAGAGAGCGTAGGAAGACCATAGTGACAAAGACTTAATCCAAATTTAAGGAACACACATAAGTTTTTTTCTGAGTTTTGGATGTGTCTCGCATCATTATCAAAGAATACCTAAATAACATAACGTAGCAAACTTTAAGTAAAAACGCAATACAATACAACAGTATAGAAAAAACGTAATGGTCCCAAAGGGAGAACAGTAAGAGTTAAAGAAAGGACAGGGGAATAAAGATTTGGGATAAGTTTAGAGAAGGCATGTTTGTTAAGCATTAAATAGAAATGCCGCTTTAAGGAACGCTCTGTTACATAATTGTACAGGCCATCCATCTTCTATCAAGTCAATATGGCGTTTGTGTCAAAATATATTATGATCTTACTGTATTTATAAATGATCAGTATACTTGAGTTGTAGATGATGAGAAGGGGAAAAAGTAACTGTAGCAAAGGTTAGCTTTTATGCTACTTTTTGTCCAAAATAAGTACTTTTCGAAGGCCAGACAAACCTTGAATTGGAAAAAACCTGAGCAGTAAGTTGATTTCAGAATATCTGAAGGCTGACATTAGAATTTCGACCTAAAAATCTCCTGAGTTTTCCAGGTTTTCTCGAGGTTTTAGCCAATTTCCCATGAGATTTTTCTGACACCGATACACACTTACAAAGATCATCATTACCAATGAAGAAAGCACATTTTGACAACCTATACATTTTACACCTGTCAAACTTCAGTGAGTTTGGAAATGATCTACATTTTCCCCGAGGAAGGTTCCATGGCTTCCTTTCCAAAAGCCCAATTCCAGTTTTTCCTAGTGAGTAGCTAACATAGAGAAAGGACCGGGTCCTCTATGGTGCTCTACCTAACTGCTAGGTCTTGTTTAGACAGTACCGGAAATGATTTACTGGTACCAAGGTCTCTTGAGCAGTAATTTTAAGAGAAGCCCGGAATCTGGCAAACACATAAGGAAAAGGGCCATGCGATAGACTTCTGGTTTTAGAAAGAGATATCGGGGCAATCGTTCCTTGAACCGCCGTTGCTGTCGTCGTCGTTCTCATAGTTATCATCGTAGGGTCTCCGTCGTGGTTGATTTTGTAACCGTTATTAAGTTGATAAAATAGAACCTGAAAATGACAAACGGCTTCAAGATACTCCCGAGTCGATTTCAACACACGAAATTGATGAGGGAAAACACACTAACCTTTCATAAAACGCCTTTGGACAACTAGATAATCCACCCTCAATGACTGCGAATTTGAGAAACAAGTAAAAGTTCAGATGTATAGGAACTCAGATATCCTCTGAAGAAGTGTTTAAGCTCTTACATTTTTCAGCTCAAGTGTCTCGGTATCAACCTAGCTTCAGACAAGCATCCACCAATAAGTTTCCATTTTTGTGGCTAGAAAACTATGCAGAGTTCAGAACTTGCGCCAAGCTCGCTCTTTTCTGCAGCTGATAAATGTCCTTTAAGGCAGGTGAGGTGACCGGCCAATACCTGCACTAACCTTTTCTTGAGATACCGCAATTTCAAATCCAGTTAGTAATCACGTATCAAGATTTTGACGATGAAGTCATGCATACAGGGGCATTTATAGCAGACCAAATCCCAAGTTCTTCAGTCGATAGGTAAGAAGGTTATAATGACAAAAGATTTATTGGTCTAAAGGTTTTTTAATGCATTTCAAATTTCTAGCATGCAAGGATGAATCATCCTCCTCATCGCTCCAACTGGATCGTTATTTTGACCCATTGATTTAGCATCTCTCTAACTTCATCAACATTTTTCTCTCATGCTTTACCTAAAATAACTGTAAGACTTTCGAAACATTATTTGTATGGATTACTTTACAAGTATCTTCCTGAAAATTTTATCAACATTCCTCCAATGTCACAATAAATATGTCACCATCTCTTATACTGGATGATGATCAAAGTTCCAAATTAGATTCCACGTAAGTGATTTTCACGACCTTAGCCTATTTTTTTTCTCCTAAGAAAAATTCCCGTAAAATTCCAGGCCAATTTACCAATCTCTTTGAAAGGAAATTCCATTTAGACTCATCATCAGGGTAGTCATAACATTTTCCGTGGGGTCACCTCTCGTAAACCATGCGCATAAGTATGAAGAACATGTACCTAAACAGACTCAGCTGAGACACCTCGACCCTTTTCTGCACGGGTTTTTGTCAATACTGATTCTATTGGGGAGGAGGGGCTTTTTGAGCTCCCTATCTAATTTCGCAACGATACTTTCCACGTTATTGCACCTTGGCACATCATTTCTGCTATCAATAAATATCAATATGACGAAAGACCTTATCTACCCAGGTCACATGTTAACGCTGTTCAACGTAAAACTTTGGCAAAATTCTGTGGCATCAATTGCTTCTCGAAATTTAGCCTTTTCCATATAATACACTTTAAAAAATACTTTTAATGTACAAAAGCGTGTTATAAACAACGCGGTTCAAGTATTATTTGGTTATAAAGTAAGACGCCTTTGCTTGAATGGGCAATTTTGACTCAAAATTACACATTTGTAGTTCCGTTTTGCGACGATGTTCGGCCACAAAAATAATTAAAACGTCAAAATGCTACTTTGATGACAGAGATAGAAGTAAATATCAAAACGTTTCAAGTCTCGTAACTCTTACGGGCGGGAAATGCCAGAAAAATGTTTGCTAGGAGCGTTTCGAAAGCTCACCACCAGCAGAATAGGGCTAATCTCTTAAATCAGCCCTGTGTCCAAGAAAGACACCTATGTACGCAGGGGAAGGAGAACGAGTCAGAAAATCGGTGTCGTTGACGTCATAAATATATGGCAACTAGCGTAGAAAAATCATTAACCAACTGGCCAGCAATTTTCAATGCAGAAATGGAAAATGAAAGAATAGGTTAATTTTTAGAGAGCACGCACGCTTCATTTCACTAACCCTCCTTTTCATTTCACAGTCAACAAAAGAGCTTGTCCTTGGAGGCCACTTTTTGAACACAGAGCACATACAAAAAGTCTCTACATGACAATTCGAGCATTTACCTACGGTCACATTACGAATTATTCGTCAAAAAAGATCGCCTGTTTACTACTCTGAAAAGAATGGAATCACGACATTTGCTATTTGCTTTCAAGCTGATCACATCTACTTCAAATTTCACTCAAGTACCCTAATAGCACGTGGCGAGCACTAAGCGCAGTGAGAACACAAGTTAGATTCTGTTTACTCATTGCACAGATTGTTTCAGTCTTTCATTTATTATCCCATAGCCAAAAGATTACAACAAAAAATTGAAACTCTGTATACTGGGAATCATGAGCAAAGGGTACAGCAAACGTATGCATAGAAACTACCAAAAAGGGCGCTGGAATTAATAAATAGGGATAAAGAAGCTTGACAAGTCTACACTAACTACTGAATGTCATTGAAATCAAGAGATATAAAACGGGTAAGAAGAGGTTCGGTTATGACTGAACTCCATCGCCTCATTCTAAATACTTGGACGCCGTTTCAACACCTCAGATACGTCACAACTATCGACTTTACCTGCGGCGTTATCACATAGCCTGCGGACTCAATGCTGTCCACAATGGCATTATTGGCTGTGCGTCTGAACAGTTACCAGCTGCACCGTCCATTAAAACGTAGTTCTAGATCCCAAAATTGTATACTTAAGACCATCTCTCCACAAGATCTGCTTTCCTCCGCGTTTGCGTTGAAAGCAAACTGACTACCTTGAATTCATACCGATTTGTTACAATGCAAAATTTATCAGTTCCGTTAGTCATTTAGTCTCATTTACTATGACGCCTCAAGCTACGCATTTGTACCTTGTATGCATAGGCCAAAGATCCCACACCCCTGAACAACAACCGCATTAGGAGAGTAAGTAATCATACCTGTGAATTTTCACTAGCTGAGACCTTTGCCACTATGACCCTTCCACACGTTATTCTCTATTTTGTCAACATTCGGTAGTCTTGTGGAATTTTCTGTTACTATGCTTGGTAACAACTTGGCTTTTCACTGACAAACACACAGAGTTTTATAACGGCAAAATGATCGTAAAAAGTCTAGTACAAAGGTATACAAATGACTGCCACGGTCTCAGGATGATAATCACGATGCTGGAGATGATAGAAAATTTGGGAATCATTGTTTTAAATTGAAGATGGACAAGTTCTGAAGGTAAACATATAAAGGAACAGAGTGATCACAAGCAGCTTAAATTGCCAAATACGTCAACATGGAAATTTTACAGCAACCGGAGTGAAGATAAAATATATGCAGGGTCGGGTATAACTCATTCTAAACAACCATTTAGATTTTCATCTGTTATAGTCATTCTTACAATTTGAAAAGAAACTTTCAATTGACTAGAATTAATAACACTAGTCAGAACACAATAATGCGAATGTCATAACGATGATATGAAGCCATGAACGTTTGTAATAAACTGACTAAAAATATCTTCTTCTTAGCAGTAGGAATTCAAGTCTCTTTATAGATAAATGAACCACAATACCCCGGGAAAGTGTCTACTAAATTCGTTTGCTTATCCGTAATGTCAGGCTAAAAATCTCGTTTTGCTGCTATTCCAATGATTAAAAAACAATGTTTGCAAAGGAAAACTGAATTCCCATGAAAATCAAGTGGTGTTAGCCATCTATATGATCAGATTCACTTATTTCCACCTGATAACTTCACCGTTCTAAACTGCATTTCACTTACAAGTGAACTGTTAGATTTACATTGTCAATAGCACATGGGCACAGGGACCAGGGAGTATGCTCATTTGACTGTCTGGGACACAAGAAATATCATTGCTAACAGACAGTTAGTTACTGTGTGCACAAAGTAATTCACAACTACGTGTCTCTTATAGTAGATAGGACCACAGGGAGCCATTTCTAAGGTTGTCAACTATGGTCTGTATTTTAACCGCACACACGTCGAAAGCTTCTAAAAAAGAATCTTACTACAGATCTTTCAAAAGTTGAGTGTATTTCTACAGGTGGCCCCCAGGGGGAACGTCGCTAAAAAGTAAGCACCTTTTACAAGTGGTATTACAAGGGTGGCAGGGGCGAGATAACGTGGATTAATTGACGGTTATTGACAAACATAACATATAATCCCATCTTTTAGATGTAGCCTTTAAGAAATGGTCCAAACTTACCCTAATCAAATACGCAAGAAGTAAGTATGCTTCCTTGAAAGACTATGCAGCCCTCCGAATAGTGATAATGCTCTCGTGATGCCCACACGACATCTCTACCTACATAAAGTTGGATTCCAACTGTTTGGTGGCAGATTCCATTATAAACTATCAAAAAATACTTCTCCGTACTCTAGTTTCAAGCTTAAATTTTTGTATGACGCCACAAAGTTTGCTACAATCCAATTGTAAAACCTTCACCTTTTAAAATAAGAAAAATATTAAGTCGAACTTAATCAATTCTGACAAAATTGAAGTTGAAGATGCTTGGCCAGCCAGTCTAATCAGCAAATTCATCATCTACCCATGACACTAATGGTTTGTTGGGAAGGGAAGCCAGAGGCTTGATCAGCTTCTCTAACATTTGCAAGTGACAGAGATGTGTCGTTGACCTGATTATGGCATATCTTAAAATTTTGTTGTAAAAACTTTCCTAAAACAGAAAAATTTGTGACGTCACCAATCTTCATTAGGTGTTTGCTCAACACCGTTCCCTATCAATGCTTTCACTCCCTTACCTAATAAACCCAACAAAGGCTCCTCCACGCGACAATAAAGGCATTGCTCAATCAATTACCTCTACCCACTACAGCCTGTTGACTAAGGAAAACTATCCCCTTCTATTTCTAACGAATTAACATCTGAAAACTATCGCGTAGATATTCGCAAAATTCGAAAGAAAAAATGAAACGATGAAGTAAGCTTCTATTGCGTGCACAAATTTATCAGCAACGATTGCCAACGAAACACAAATGGAATTTACAGATCTTGTGGAGAGAGGACAAACACCATGATATTTAAGACCGCTGCCTAGGTGACCATGAACCTAGGAACGAGACCGGTAAAAGCAGACTGTGTAATCTAGATCGCTACAGAAGGGTGAACTACATCTACTCGGCTGCTGCCCTCGCTGGTGCAAATTAGACGGCAAGATATAAAATGTACATTCAAAGGCTGGTTGGGCAATCATAAGCCCAGATGAAGATGCGTATTGAGGTACGTATTTACATGTATACATACGCTGTGTCTCCAGCCTTCTTTTATAAAAACAGCCTAAGAAGCGGTTTCAAGGGTCAGCAATTAAGATATCGACATGACTTCACTATACTAAGTATAAATTAGACTAGACCGGATATCGCAAGAGGCGTAGTACAGACTTCCAAAGGGAGAGTCTTAGATCAATTTCCAACTGTCAAAAAAATACTACAATATTTTAGCATGAAAGGACCGGGTTTTTCTGTACATATCACCCGTAAACATTAAGATGTCGACTCATGTAACGAGATCTCTACAAGCTAATCCAATAGTACTTCGCTATCACCAAATCATAAGCAAAATAGAATAAATTTCACCTGGCCAAAATGGCCCAACAAAATGTTCATATTGTACACACTTAACATAAACAAGGTATAGATAGCAATCACTCTGTGATCGACACTTGTGTGCTGTGGTCATTTGCAGCAACCAGAATTTCTTGCGTAAAGTCTGCGAAATAGCTGTGACTTCAAGATAGTTAGTATGGCTAACCTGATTTTTCGAGCTTCGGTGAACCTTCACTATGAGTATTTGCATGCTGATACTAGCGTCATTATGAGATATTCAAACACCAAATGTGTAGCAGTCAGTGATGGTGGTGAGACAACAAGGGTGGATGTGGGGTCACCCTGAACGGGAAGCACCGACAGGGTCTCATCGTATGTAACGAAATTGCAGAAGGTTGTAGGTACCAATCTAGTTGGCAGGTATGGGTTCTGAAAGCCAGCACTCATATTCATATCAGGCGAGATTATACAGCCGAACTGGTCTACACGAAAAGAATTGATATGTCACCGGCAAAAAATAAAAACCACGGGGCGGGTACACAAAGACCGGTGCTACTTCGTGCAAATAGCTGCATGCACTTAAGACTAACACACATGCATTGTTATAGTTTGTTTATAGGGGCATCTTTTCTAGCCAGGTGCATAAACGTTTTGTTGAAAGAGGAATCCAATGGCATTTTAGGCTAATATTCCTTCCACACACTGAAAAATTGCGATAGGTTTGGCCCAACGCTATACCACAATGTAGGGCATAAAAATTGCTGACCACGCCGTAGGCAGCCTTGAATGGTAGCCTTTGGCAGTTTGTACGCCTCTCCGAACGAATGGAACTCAAGACTCTTTGAGGTGGCTCAACAATAATCAAAATTGGATCCCATTCGGACGCATACTCCTTTCTAATGATTTCGTGGGAGTATTCTACTGCTCTTGTGGTCTACTCTTGAAGTCCTCATTCGCTGTACCATTTCTTCCCACAGTAGGAATTCGACAATACGCAAGAAATACCGATGATACTTCATACTTGTAAAAGCTGGTGTCGACACCAAACAGTTCAAAGCTATTAGTATTTTGACGCTCAAGAAAAATATTAAATATCTAAAGTACAATAGCTGTCCACGAATGAAGTTAAGCGGCAATTTCCTACCCAGTCGCCTCACTAGCACAGCTAACCGCGGTATAATCTCTCATCCAATCACTTCCAGTCTTAGAAGCAGCCTGGTGTTTAAGCAAGCAAGAGATCGCTGATAACGTACAACCCACTTGGCCTTAAGCTTCACTGTACCATTATGATGCGAGGTTGCTCCGCCATTCCATAGTTCAGTCTAAGTGTCTCCTGCAAATACAAGTTCTCGTAAAGCGTGTGGCTCCTTGAAGCATCACTGTACCCCCAGCCAA
The DNA here is from genome assembly GCA_010016065.2 of Carybdea cf. marsupialis auct. non (Linnaeus, 1758). Taxonomy (NCBI): domain Eukaryota; kingdom Metazoa; phylum Cnidaria; class Cubozoa; order Carybdeida; family Carybdeidae; genus Carybdea; species Carybdea cf. marsupialis auct. non (Linnaeus, 1758). The sequence goes on from JAAAKL020000156.1 coordinate 9,813, forward strand.
GTCCTTTACGTGGCCGCTGAACAGCTAACCAGCCACAGTTACGTACGTTACAGTTGAAAACGACCAGTTCCTTTTTGTAGATTCGACTTAAAAGATTCGTATCAAAAGTTCTTGATCAGCCAGCCACTGTTCGTAGAGGGGAAATTGAGGGAAATTCCAAATCTATTGGCAGTTCATGTCTCTTCAGTAATCCTAAAGTGTACAACCAAAGAAACGAAAAGAAGTCAGCATCAACGCTGGCAAAACCACTGGAGGCGAAAGGCAGGGTGGGATCAGGACTGCCAATACCCTGTCAACCAAACACGGGTTAAACATCTTAACGAATGGAAACACCTACAAATGAGAAGCTAGAACTACAAAATATCGCTAAAACCTACACAGGCAGCTGACTTATATGTTTCTTTCACGCTGTATATTTTAGCCTCGATTTAGCCGTAGCCTCGCAAAAGTACGTCACCGGAAGTTTCAATGGTAGGGCTAAAAGTTCCGATAAACAGCGACTATGGCTGACACAGTCGAATTTTCCTTATTTACTGTAGACGAATTTCGTAACTTCTTAAAACAACGCCGAGTTTCGTACTCAAGATATCCCAAGTCACAACTCTAAAGAACCAGAGGAACTGACTGTGAAGAAAATAACCTACCATTCGTACAAAGCCTCTCTATCAAACTACGTGAAAACGGGGTTTCTTCTAACCTCAAGGAACCGTATTCAGTTTACTGGCCCTTTTACTTACAAACTTCAGTCATGCACTGGCCACAACAATATCTAAGTAAATTTCAGCAGCTTAAAATAATATGATGTAGTTAAACATGGATGAACCAAGACCAATCAGAGTTAAACTCATTCGGATACAAAAGTCCAAATTCCAAGGCCATTTCGACATTACGTCTTGTCGCAGATCACTTAACGATCAAGTAGTTGTTTACCTGGCCTTCTCATTCTCATTTTTCTATCTATAAAAGTTTTATACTTTCGACGTGGGGGGCATACGCAAAGCTAAACAAGTTGAAGAAAATATTCTGCGGAACGTGAACTACAATGATGGACAAATAGATGTTAAACTTTTACTAAATTTCGGTGAAAATGGAGCAAATCAGGCAAGACACTTGCCACATGAAAGGGGTGTCCAGGTCTGATATTACTTGTTTTCTAGACCTCTCCGCTTAGCAGCAGAGATGTCTGACATGCAAGTGCCCAAAATGCTCGTTTTCAAACTGAACAATATTTTGGAACGGGAGTTGGGGAAACTTTCGTATTTCAGAGTCCAAAGTTGTAGCAGCCAGTTTCCGTCACAAAAAATTCATGTATACATTATTACTTATAAATTAATTCTGCACCACTCGGCCCACACTAGTTTATCATTCTGATCGAAGCCATGCTCACCACCACTTCTGTTTTCAAGTCTAGGCCCTGCCTTTCATTGAACTTTCACTAGAGGAGGGTGGGGAGTAGTGTAAAGATTTCTTATCCCATAGGATACACACCACGGTTACAATAGGAAAACAAAATAACACAGAAAATAGAACGAATGAAGTTGAAACGACGATGATTTCAGCACGGTTCTTAGAAAAAACCTGATAAGAAAAGCAAAATTGAGGTGTTCAGTTCTACCTGATTATCTGACGATTTTCTGGTAAAAATTCACCATTTCGCTGGACGTCTTTCGTCACAAACTGTTGAAGAGGATACCATTCCTATATTCCACCTAATATACGTATGAGTGAGGCAGTGAAAGCCCCGTCTCCATACAAAGACTTGAGTAGTCAGTTGACAAGATGGATCAAGGCGCATTTAAAGATATATCATGTAAACGGATTCTGATGGTTTTCACCATGAAGGCTTCTTAATGGGAGTACTCTGTAATCGACGTAAACAAAAACGGTTTCGTAACTGATCAATTTAACAAGGACTAAGGTAATAAAAAGCTAAATCATACACTTAGAAATCTTTATCCCATCCGGTATTGTCATCCGGTGGAATTTCATCATCCTTTGGATAATCATCGAAATTGGAAGCATCAGTAGGTGATTTAATCTACAAAGGAAACAAGACATGACTATTATTAGCACTTGTCATCCGTCGTGTCACATGGAATGAAGAAACAACATAGCCTATAGGCTAAAAGAGCATGAATAGTATGAAAGGAAGAAGCTTCCCTTAAATAGCTCCTAACGGTTTCTAAAAGACCTTCGGGTCCACGCAAAGTACGATGATGCGGTCTTACCGCCGTGCACTCCCCTTTGCAGGGGCTAGGGCGGTCCCAAGTACATGGGACGTGTTTGGAACATAGAGCACTTTAAGACCGGATGCCCTTCCTGCTGTCACCAATGGCCCATCCTAGAATTTGAACCCTGACCATCTTGAACTGAAGGCATGGACCTTATCCACTAGAACCACGGTGACCACGCTAAGTATGCTACCGTCAAAAGAGATGGAGCATGGAGATACAGGTAAAAATTGGCTTCATACGACTCGAACAACTGGTTACAAAATTGGGAAGGACGTCCAATGAAATTGACTTGTAACACTAAAACTTTTTCTAAATAGGATTATAAAATGGGAGTTCGATCGGATCGAAACAAAAAGCTGTCTAAAACCGGCCTGGGAAAAAAAATTTAGTGACGCATTATTGACACGAGCATCATAATTCGGAAATGAGCATTGAAGAACTTTAACGGGAGACCTCTTCAGAGGGAACCTCCTATGAAACGCACTGTCAAGAACGGAAAGTTTCAGTCTACAGCTGCGAGAAAAAAATTTTCAAAGTGGAATAGATCAGTACTATAAAGTCTCCAAGGTGAAAAAATCGTAGGACCACAGACGAACCCACGGTCTCCGCGTTGCGCAACGACGACGCTTTTCCACTATACTACGGTCCCTTACCAACGAGAGAGAGAAATTTGGGATGTCTGTTGTTTGGATATTACGTCACTACATAGCCCTCGTGCTGGAGGTGAAGGCATGAGGTTCGACAGTTTGTGTCTCGGTTAGCCAACTCGACTCCAGTGGACTATGAGATGGGTTGCAAGTGTCCTGGGTTGGACATGATGCAAAATTTGAAACCTTTTCGTCTTCGCAAGGATCACAAATTTTGTCTTATTGATAATGCAGTCCCAAAATAACAAATCCACCCTTTACTGTTACAGAACGATAGACTTTTAAATCTGCTACGATGTTGAGCTGTCTACTCATACAGCAGTACGACAGAATTTATGCGACTACGCGACTACAATATACGCGACTACACGACTACAATTTACGCGACTACGCGACTACAATTTACGCGACTACGCGACTACATCTTACGCGACTACGCGACTACGCGACTACAATAAATCTGGTTGAAAAGGAAGGAAAAGAGTTTTAAAGAGGCCTTGAAAAACCATAAGATCTTGTTGGATGGTGAGGAGTGATAACCTTGTGGAATTTGTTGATCATGAGGAGCGATGATAGAGGGAGGGTGAGTGCATGGTCAAAAATAGCGATTTATTTACTATTTTTGTAATAGGATTGACATAATAAATAAATATAAAAATACGAGAATTGCCATTCCATTTGCCATTCCATCTAAAACGATTGCATGGTACTGGTATTTATGAAGATTAGGAATAAGAGAACTACTAAACATGCATTTGTTTAAAAGAGAAATAGATTGTTACCAGGAAGAAATCGAAAGTATAAGTATGTATAAGAAGTAGATTCAAACAGTTTGTTGGTGGTACAAAACAATAAATCTGCACGAAATAGCGAATACATTTTAGTACTGAAAAGCTTTTTTCGTCTGACACTCCTCAGAGCAAGACGTAGGATGTATAAAAGATTGTATAAGAAGTAGATTGTATAAAGTCATGGTTTAAATTTACTAATTGTGACAACGAGCTTTTAAAATTTACATGCTTCCGCCGGTTAGTATTTCCTGGTTTTAACTTGTCTAAATCGAATAAATGCTCCGGGCTCAGCGACTGTAAACTTTAACAACCAAACCCAAGATCTCTGGTATTGGCGTTTGCCAAACAATGACAGCTCATCTTTGCTAAGACTCAAAACCAGTTTAATTTCACAAATGTTTGTTTGGACTTACCACAAGTCTTTTGAACACGAATTTAGCGGCCAGTACATCTTGTTAAGCGAAAACAAACAGTTTGGCACACGAAAAAACGACTCAGTCAGACCCAACCAAGGAATGCTTTAAACAATTCTTAGCAAAAATAAGCGCAAATTAAAACCTGGCAAGAAAGTTTGTTGATCAGTTAAATTAAACAAACAGAATGGTTTAATCTCCGAGCGAGAAATCATCTAAATATTTACAGAAACGTAGGTTGCTCCTGCAGGTATGACGGAAAATTCAACCACGGTCAAAACAATGTTTTCAGTTGTGTAATGACTGCAGATTAATTATTAATTATTTAATTTGTATGCTTTCTTGACTGTTAGCCTTCAAGCTTCTCTAGGTATTCAAACAAGAGCATATGCATGGTGGTCCAGAAAAAGAAGACAGTTCCGTACTCCGCTACAGCCCGTTTGGGATGTGATGTAGTAGAGACTGAAATGTGTTACAGCTGTTTTCTTACTGCCCATGCAACATATCTGTTATTCTGCTAGGTCCGCACTGGAACGTATCTTATTAACTATCGACTGACCTATTTCCGTTAAATAAGTTCTCTCTTAATAAGTGCACACTATCACAAGCGTCTACTGAAGAAACGCCACACCAATCGGTACGAGATGATAGAAAAGCTTTCTATTGCACAGCGTTTCGTCATTCTCTACACCCATTCGCGTTCTAGTCTTTCGATTCACACGGGGCCTTGATGAAATCTATAGGTCAAGATATGTACTAAATTTTGCTTTTGATATTAAAGCTCAGGTTGGCACAACAAATGTTGGCCATCATCAATCACATAGCGGGTTTCCCGGATGCTCAGTTCTTTAGTAAGTGCATCACTACACTCAGTCCTGCCTTACTTTCCTTCTTTCTAAAAATACCACTACCGCAGCTGATGACGCTTGACAGACCTATCACGGTACGTTAACCAGAATGTGAAGGCCTTGCTAACAGTCTGATGTTGTATGAAATAGGCCTCCAGGAGAAAAGAAAATATTTTGTCACGTCATAATTTCCGTCCTCCATCAAAGCCGGTGAGTTCATACAAGAGGTCTTTAAGGACTCGAAACGTGTAATGAAATTTGAGTGAGTGAATAAGTAAACTACAAAAGAAATGTGACGAACTAAAAACGGTAGCCTACAGTTGGGGTGGGTGACATAAATTAAAACAAGTAAAAAAGGTTAACCCTTACTTATTATTTTCCCTGATACGTCTGCAGGAGAGAATATAAAGGGAACATCTGATAGCAGTTAACAAAATATAACAGCGGGGGTTTGCCACATCGACGTGTCGGAGAAACTGCGATGAACAAATTCAAAAGTAACTTTTAAAACGCTTGAATCATATAACTGTGTTATAAGTCTCTTAGGAGTGCGTTTTGTATAGGAAACAACAACTGTGATACAGATAGCGGCAACTATTTCACACTCCATTTTTCCCATAACGTAGACGGATACGAGCTGGCTATGGCGGAATAGCCCTTTGAGGTTCTCTAGTCAAACATACCTTGTCCTAATAAACAACTGATAGGAGTAATAGAACTACGTCCCTGCTCTACCAACTTCTACTACTGCGTCTGAGCACAATTCTCTTCAGAGGGACCAATGGATGCAATAGCCAAAGGGCAAGGGTGTCCATAGGGTTAAAGAAATAGTAATTGCGCAACCAAAACCGTATGGTTTCATACATTTACAATTTGTATGCGGATGTCGCTTGAAGGTTAAATGTGAAGTCTTGACGATAATAAACTGAGTAGCGATGATAAGATCCGCGCCTTCCATTTCCTTCCTGATGATTATATGCCCAATCCACAACGATGCAGATAGGGAGGTGGGGGATGAGAGATCGTTCGTTTCCGCTCTTGTCAACAGGGGGGAAAAAAGGTAAAATAAATTAGCATAATTACTATTTATGTGACGTTGGTTGCGCTTACCTTTGGTATGATGGGTGGAGTTAATTTCCTTTGTCTAAGACCCTCCCAATTGAAGCCATCAAACCACCTAGAACGAAGAAAATAATACACAAGTTTTAGACATTTCAAAAATACTATTTAGAGGGCTCTGTTACTCACTGTGGAAACCCCCTTGGGGCTCTTGGTACATATAAGGCAATAAGGGCCAACTGTAACGTCAGAAATTCTAAGAGGTAAAACGAAAGAAACGGTAATACGAGCGTCGTACCAGTGTATTAAAAAAATTTAAAGATTCCAACAATTACGTTTTTTACTCCCAAAACTTTCCAAACATTTTCCCGACAAGTATGAAACCTATTAGTATTTTACTCCTTGGCAGTACATCGCTAAAAGATAAGAAGCTGCGATAACATTTTAAAGTCGGTTTACCCAAGAGATGGCAGTTTTTCAGCTTCCGACAGCAACAGTTACTACTGTCGTTCCCATGTACCAGAATATGGCCTTATACTACTTAATCTGCTCAAAATGTGCCGTATTTGTTACCGATCTACTGCTTTCAATTAACATAACAGCTGCCACTCCGCCATAAATGTTTAGGGGCATCGCTACTGGCACAGTGACAGCCCGATCGCTGTATTCTGCAATGTCAGCTTTCACATTTTCCCGCCAAAAATAGGTTGTATCTAAAGATTGACGTGAAAGCAAGTCGTCCGAGTTCCCAGATTGTATCGCAGTAAAAAGCTCTCAAAATAAGCCGTCGGACAACTTTGATGAATGCCGCTACAAATCGTCGCCACAGTTTAAAAGGCACACTGAAACTTACTTATGCTTTTGAATGTCCTTAAGCCCATTCCTCTGATATCCCAAACGTTCTGAGGGATTGTCCCTGTTGGAAACAAATAGTATATAATGTCAGAAAGATAAAAGAACCAGTTACAGTAAGATTATCATCATCTTTGAAGATGAGGCCTAAGACCGAAAATGCTGAAAGATAGTGAACACGATACCATAGCTACTTCGTCCTATACTGTTTTGAAAGATTTTGAATCGTATAAAGCCTTGCCTACTAACTAATGTTACCAAATCTTATATTCCATTTGAAACATCGTTTGAAAGCAAGTAGTGCTGCCTTCTTACATTGTTCTTGGATGTGTTGATTCGTGGTGTCTCGGGATCCCTTCAAGAGGCAACGGCACCGTGTTTGGTTTCGGACCACATGTTTTCATCGTGTTAGCGCTAGCCAATGATCAATGTTCACTGTACGGGTCGCTCTTGCCTTCTATTCAAAACTACGTCGCGAAGCCATCTTCACTACAACACAGTGAAGTTGAATGAACCAACAACACGTTTTTACAATTGACCTGCCCTGTAAAGAGTGGGATCCGTATGAAAACCTGACTATGGTAACTTAACACAAACATTATGCAAAGACACTGAAAACCCAGTTGCTGCTCCAAGTGATTTACAATTCTGCTATCTTCAATCGGTTTTGCTCATAATAACTTCGGTCATAAATTTGCAGCTGATACGTTCGAGGCTGATGCAACCAAGATAAGCGACTCGTAGGCGCAGATGTTCATAGGGTTTAAACACGTATGTTGCAAGCCATTTCAACGCATATTTAAGTAGGGGAAGAAAGAGGCCCGTCTGCTCATTACTGAAATACTGACAGTGTAAGCGCTAAATGCTTGGAGCGTGAACATACATAAGTGCATCAATAATTAACAGGTTAACAAAAATCGAGGCATTTCACTGAAGTTTAGAACAGCTTTCAAAGTCAGGTCGGCCTCCTTTCCCATCCTTTTCAAAACAAAAACCCTAGTTTAAGTAAAAGTAGTTATAATGGACGTTGAACAAATTGACAAGGTTTGTTGAAAAATTGGAGGGGAAGCACGTCACCGTTCCAGCATGGCATATCAACACCGATTACATTTGCAGATCAGCAAATACAATACTTCCATACTTGGAGAGAGAACTTCATCACAATGCAGCCGAAACAAGAGATGCTTTGCTAGTCAGTCCCCAGCAAACATAGGTTTACAATAGTCCTGGTGTAAAAGCGGGCGCAGATCTAACAAAATCTCCCCAGTATCCTATCCAGTTTGGGCGAATGTCGAGTAAAGTATGCGTCAATATGTAGGTGTGGCCAACTTTACTTGCGCCACTGTCTTATTATTCCTGGCTGACTTAAACATGATCCTACTTACTGGTGGCAAGGTGTGACGATATAACTACAAAATTTACATACTTGGCAAAATTTTGCTGATAACAGATTGAAGTATTCCTATCAAAACAGGGGCGCAAGACAAATAATAACTTATCAACGAGGGGGTAGCCATCGTCAATTTGTGTAGATCACAAACCATTTCCTGAACAAAATTATTAGGGAGCAATCGGGCTTCACGTGCTAAAACCTGTACTCCATTTCTTAAACCAAAAGAGTCCATTGCTACTTTTATAGGCTATTTAGGCTATGTTTTTCAGTACTCTGGGAAAATGGAGAAGGCTTAGTGTGCGATAGCTGAACACCTGAAGAGGTCATCTCGTGTCAACCACCATGGCAAAAAGGTGGTCCTGAGATTTCTGAGGAAGGTTTCCCCTGAAACAACAAAGTGGCAAAGAGTTTCGAAAAGTACGTCGAAAGCAGAATTGTGTGTCATAGAATAGAAGGCAAATCTAATTGTGCGAGATACTTTTGTTCCAATACCAATTATTCAATCAAACACATGCCACCCCTGTGATTCTCGGCGGGTTGTTTTTATATTTGAGACTTGAATTTGCTCTTTCTACCAAAATAAAATGTGATTCACAAGCATATTACACCTTTTCATCTTTCTATTGAATATTCTTACTTCATCACTTCATCCCATAGCTAGCATCGAACATATCTACTTTTATTATTTACTGTTCCAATTTTAAACTCTATTTATACATTTCCACCCTATAATTAAAGCATTTCTTTCAACTGATATTTACAATTGTTTCTCTTGTTTCATTTACTTGTATTTAATTAATTTGTGGGTTTAAGGCAACTTATGACTATGTGTCTGAGTGCATTTTTGAAACAATGTGACGAATAAGCATGATGAACCAGCTCCCAGTTATTTTATATCAAAATTAATACATAAACAGAGTTGCCACTGACTTCGAGAAATAAAGTTTGATGACTTCCCGAGATGTAACTAAAAAAGATTTGAAAAATTTAGCGCTTGCCGCAACATTACATACATCGTCAAGATCGACAAATGGGGCAAATATGCACAACGGTAAATGCGACATGCATAAACCCCACTTTGGGGGATTTCCGTAAAACACCCATTTTGCTTTTCTTGGTGTTCCATGTATTTCCCTAAGCAGTGATCACCTAATAAATTAGTTACATGCATGCTAACGAAAGCCTTTGAAATCACACGCTACTATCTCTGAGAAATAGTTCTGCTAGGGAAAACTAAATTTGGAGTTGTTCTCCTCTAGGAGATCACGTAGTTGGGGGGCCAGTGCTCATAAGTAGCTGTCAAACATGACACCAAACCATCTACCTCTTGCTGCAATGCTTACTTCTACAACAGTGGCAAGGGTTTACATTTGATTGAGGCACTCTCGGCGTGATATTCTCGGCGTGGTATTCTTGGCGTGGTATTCTTGGCGTGGCACTCTTGGATAATGTTGCACCGGCATAACTTTCGGATAGTTGCACTATGCGGCTATCGGCCTACATCAAATAATTAACTATAGTGGGTAGCAAAAGTAGTGCACCCATCAGAACCTACTCAATAAATCTTTTTAAGGCAGTTCTTTATCAAATAATTGTATGTATGTTTGCGTGTGTGTGCATACATGTCTGCTCGTACATGTATCAGTATACGAAGTTAAATATCTAGATATCTATTATTATGTTGCAGTACTTACTTGCACAATTTCTTGATAAGGTTGTGCGCATTCCGGGTAATTTTTCTTGGAAACTCAATCATATCGATTCCTTTTAAGATAATGTTATACGTCTTCATTGGATCGGAACCAGAAAATGGCGGGCTACGAGGAAAAAGTATCCGAGTTACAAAAGCAGCATGGATCATTGTAATTACATGTGCAACCACTTTCAAAAATGGCAACTTGATGAATCGTGACGATACGAACTCTGACGAATTCTTTACAACAATTCTTACATTAGCCAAATAAAACCCGCGGTCTTCAACCTGTAACATTGGTAAACCGAGAGCCACTTACCTTCCAGTAAGAAGTTCGTACATAAGAATTCCTAGAGACCAGTAGTCTGCAGCAAAATCATGGCCCTAAAATGGACAAAAACAAAATCCTTAAACCAATACAGGGCACACGAAGGCTGTAAAGATGACCACTCACACGTCTATTGGTTCGTAGTGCACAGGCGAGGGCTTTCACGGAGCGAGCATTAATACTAAACTAAACTGACGTATTTCATGAGTAGCTGTTGGGCAGTTTAACAACTCGGAGCCTGATAGGTCTCATTATCTTTAAGATTCCCTTTGAAATAAAACAGGGGTTTAAACCAACGTATTTAATAAATGCTGGTAAATGCCGAGGGGGGGATTGTGTACGCATAGCTCTGAATATGATCGACAAAAGGGGCTGTCTGTCATTTCGTCTACCATAATCCCATATACCCCATACTCCACTAAACTTCAATCTGCACAGCTACATATTGGTCTAGCAAACCACACCACTAGGGGTCTCTTAGACAAGCAGAAGCATCAAAAGCAAAGCAGTGTTACTTTTAAAGCTCTTGTCAGTACGTATTTTCAACAGGACCCATGCTTTGTGGCTCTATCTTGATTTCAACGGCTGGTTAAAATCGTGCAACATCAACGAACAGTGTTCGAATAAGCCACCGGCATCGGGAACTACATCCACTAAATACGTTTTCTATTCCTATACTCTACCAGATCTCTGTTATTGGTGCAATTTAAGTTAACTTTAAGACGGCCTGCGGATATAATGGGCGATCAAAATCTCGCTACGGTTCTTTGCATTTGACAGGCGCAGGATTTGCTTCCGTTAAGTCTTTTCTTAATTGTTTCATTAATGAATTTATAGTGATTGTACGTCTTGGGATAGGCCAAATACGACAAATAAAGTTCTCCTTTTCATGTCCAGTAAATGGCTGAACCATCACTAGACATCGAAGGCATGTACCAGCAAATAAAAGCTAAATAACACAGCATAAATATTTTGTAACACGTGATCAGTTTGCAATATTTCAAGGCTCTAATTTCATGCTTCAGGAAAGGTTACGATGCCAATAAATGTTAATTGTAAATTATTAATGCTAGGATTCGCACATCCTTCTACACCTCTCAAGAGTAAGGGAACACACTTTGAAAATAACCAGTGCGGATGCTTCAATTCAACGTTTACTGCACAGGAGTAGAAACCGTTAGTCGTTCACGTAACCTAAATCGACATCATTTTTACCACCAGACTTCATATGAAAAAAATGCTGTTAAAAGCAGATTGGGGTGCCTGAAGCGTAAAGTAAATACGGATTGAAAACGCTTCATGCGGGGATCGACTTGGTATACTGACAAAAGACAAAAAAATTATTCTCTCTATGCGGGCTGAAGGACTTAATGCTTCTTTTCAGGTACAGTTCTCCCATTTCACCTTAAAAGGTTATCTCCTTACCTTATTCAGGATGATCTCCGGTGCGACATACTCAGGGGTGCCGCAGAACGTCCATGTTTTCCTGCCGAATCCGATCTTTTTAGCAAAACCAAAATCAACCTAAAAGGACCATTTTAAGAGATGTATATCAGTATAAAACGCCTAATATAAGGAAACAAGTAAAGAACGCTTAGAATATTTTAACAACAAGGTATTATGGTTATCCAACTTTGCTTAACGCGCAAGCAGGAGTTCATGAAAATCTTAATAATTGATGACTTGAGATAATCTAGATGACCAATTTCTACGGGATTTCTTCAAAGAGAAGTCATCGTACAGAAGGTAAGGTGAACCCCTGTATAATATTTGCTGGGGAAGCCACATGAAACGAAACCAAAACAAGAGAGCTGACTATACCTTTAAGGAGGGAAATCAGTGATACCAAGGAATGTGGGAGAATTGAAACAAAAATGAAAAACATGCCTCCCTGATATTAGTGCGAAAAGTCTGTGGCACTACTATTTATCATTACGAAGACAAAAACTTACGGTAAAAGATTCAAATCAAGTTTTTGGGTCACAAACTGCCTTTTGCCCTACCAAAGAGCTATTTCTCACTTAATAGGCTAGGTGATAATTTTTTTTAGTCATCATGTATGTTTTAGCGTTCCATAATCCTATTTCAGGTATTCTGTATACGAGTCATTGCCTCTTCATGAACGGAAGCGCAACCTGTCTCAATGTGCACTTGTTGCATAATCAAGCAGTCTGAAAAGATCAATTGTTTCTCGAGGTATTGAAGTATGCCAGAAAATCGAGGAACAAGGGAACATAAACAGGTTACGGAGACCACTTCAAACTATAAATCTATATCGAGTCCCTATAAATAGTGACTAAGTTTCGCTACCAAGGACTGTAAAAGAACAAGATTTGATCGTTCACTTACCAGTTTGCAATACCCTCTATCACCTAACAAAAGATTTTCAGGCTGGAAGAGGAAATAGAGCAAAATTACGTCAGTGTGAATAGGCAAAACCAGAAAGAGGGGCACAGCATTCAGGCATGCACTACTTCTTTGACTGCAAGCCTGTTGCTGTGACAGTACATCAGCTTACACTTTGCTCTGTGTTGAGAAGAGACCACACAATCCTTCAACTCTACATCAGCATGACGCATGGGACTGGCTGACTATAATGGGAGGATGGGATGGGTGAGTCACGTTACCAAATGTTAAGTGTCGCATCTGACACGTGACATTGCCATTCATAAGGCAAGAATGAAGTGTGCCCTGTGATGTAATGATATGTGTCACGGTCGAGTAATAATCTTGTCACAAGGCTAGTTTTAACGCGGTTAGTTACAACTACATTTACCAAAAGGCAATTGGAAACATAACATCAAACATCACACAAAAAAAACAAGTGAAAATTTCTGAGGCAGTCAAACTAAATATCACAGGTTACGTCATGTACATGCGAGGGACATGTTCACATAATACAATCTACAACACCTGTTGGAGGAGTAGTTGAAGGAGCGGTTTGGGAGGTTGTTGTAGGTTGTTTACAGGTTAAAATCACCTGCATATCCAGTACAGCGTTTATCATACTCACAGAATAAGAGTTATCTTCAAAAAATCATCACAGCTGCGGAGTATTTCTTATGCTTCGATAGTATACCATGATACTAACAGGATGCCTCTCAACAATCAACGTCGATTTTAAATTTTCTGAAATGGAAATCGTTAAGATGAGGGGTGCTGTTTGTGGGTGAGTGTGGCATTGGTGGAGAGGGTGTCAAATTCGTAATATATCATTAAAACAGCCTCGTTATCAGGGGAGGAAAACATTCGGATAGAAGATTAACGAAAAGTAGATCAGCTTCCACGGTACAATAAAAAAAGCAGACCTACCTCATACTATTGAGGTGATTATGGTCTCCAACAACAAAAATATGTACAGGAATACCTACCTTTAAATCTCTATATACAATGCCCTTGGAATGTAAATATGAAAATGCTTCAATCACACACGCTACATAGAACCTAGTCGTTGTATCATCAAATGAACCTCTGAAAAAAAAGTAATATAAAAGTATCACTGTTCGAGTTTCCACATACAAGCTACTACCTTGAAACCATGTCAAGTTTTTCTCATCAAAGGACGATGGAGGTTTGTTGGAAAGCAAGATCAATAAACCTGTAGCACATACAACGATTTTGACTAAAACATTATAATCCGAATGCAAAGGTCAACTGCACCTTACTTGGAATGCATTTGCCAGCGAAATTAATCTTTGTCATTTCGGAGGGGACGCTATAAAATGCTAGAATCCTGGATATATACTAACTAAGAATTGCCAAATCATACTATTATAGAAATTTTCTTGCCAAGATGTACTTTCCTAGAATCTCTTTGTGAGGGTAAATACTAGTACCCTAACCCCTACCCTAAGCCTACTTTGATTCTAGAATAGAACATTTATGATTAAAAACCCTGTAGGACAGTACATCTCTAACTATTCTAACAAAGTACATCTCGAACTATTCTAACAAAGTACATCTCGAACTATTCTAGCAAAGTACATCTCGAACTATTCTAGCAAAGTACATCTGGAACTATTCCAGCAAAGTACATCTCGAACTATTCTAGCAAAAGACATCTCGAACTATTCTAGTAAAGGACATCTCGAACTATTCTAGCCAAATACATCTCGAACTATTCTAGCAAAATACATCTCGAACTATTCTAGTAAAGTATATCTCGAACTATTCTAGCAAAGTACATCTCGAACTATTCCAACAAAGTACATCTCGAACTATTCTAGCAAAGTACATCTCCAAAATTCTAGCATTTCAAGCGTTCCCATTTCCGAGTATGATAACAGAAATGGATGTACAAATAGTAAATAAATAAACACATAAGTAAATAAATTGCAAAAAATGAGTAGGAAGGCGTGAAAGGGTTCATGCAGTGGTTAATAACTATTCTCAAACAACTCCCCTGAACGTGCACACATCAATGCCAGCAACACTGCATAAAAACCCAGGTCAATGATGAATGCAGTCTTACGATAACTCAAACTCTGAAGGGGCTTGAAAAGTCCAGCGATGAATGGCTAAATTGGGGAACGTCGGCCTGTTAAGTGCACCCCTGGATAGAAGTGAACCTCGTCAATGTTCCCAACGGCAAGGAAGTGAAGCTACTATTGCTAGATGAGAGGACACTACCTTGAGACAACTACAAGAAAAATCATAAGACACTTTCCGTCTACGTCTGTAGTGGTTCGATCTTACTTAGAGGACCTAGTTCATATTTCCAATAAGGCATCTATATTGGAAACGCATGTTATCATTTCTTGACTTCTGGAGGAGAAATGTGTGCCAGGGCCGTAAGACAAATCACATACCTTAAACAAACTTTAGAGGTAAAGTCCCAAAGCTTGGCACACGATTTACAAAACTGTGAAATGTGAGTTGAAGTAAAATCCAAGTTGGTTGCTTTCGTGTCGAACTACCAACTCACTATTAATCCCTCCCAGTTTTTTACAAGTACATAATCTTATAGCGTGTACCAGTTGACTTTCATATTAACCTACAGGTCGTACGAGCAACAGCAAGCTGTTTTTCTTTAGTTGGACGCTAAAAAAATAATTGTAATAATAAAGGTCAATAACTGTTCGCTGATTTCTCTGCCTCGGCCAGGCACTGCTTCCTATTGTTGGTTCGGTCTTCCATTATCTCCAAGGACGGCGTCCATCTTGAAGCACGTGAAAATACAGTAACACCACCGAGATAAGAGTGTTAAATCATTAATAACCCCTCTCATCTATGCCGCTAATCATCATGCACGCTGTAATTAAATTGACCGCATAGATAATCAAAGTCTTTTCAAACAAATAAAATTCGCAGTAATTCAACGGATGTTATAAAAATAATTAAATTTTGAACTTTTTCAGCGCGGAGGCAGTTGACTTTTTTCGTCAAAGTGCTTTATTATTTTATAATTTGAGTGTCTCTGTCCTTGCAATGAGTTACTTCCCATTCCCTATGTAATTGTTGTGCTGTGCACGGATGTTATGGTGCTTTGTCCATCCGAAACAAATGTAGTCTACACATGTTCTACGGCCCGCTTATGTTACTTTGCCTTAACTGAAACTGTTTAAATGGCTTCGATGCCATTCAAAAAAAGGCCAGGGGGAAAATGCGCGGTTGACAAAAGAAGCAAACCCATAAATAGGTAGAGAAGCAATGTGAACCCAGACTTTCGCTAAACGCTTCACACCAATTATCCACAAATCTAAAAGAAGCATGTTCTAACCAGCTACAGCACAAATAAGAATTCGCTGAAAGGCTCTAGGGGTCTCAATTTTTTCCTTTCTCGGGATGATATTTCGTACGTGTTGATTGGACGTCCGGGCGAGGTTTTCTTTAAAATCAAACATGGAAATCACCCCACTAAGCAGGGGAAGGCGCCTAAAAATCGACATAGCATCGTCATGCTCGATGGTCTATTTTCGTTATGGATATCATTTAAATAAAAATAAAAATCCCACTTCCGTGAAGGGGTTAGCTATTCAGTTAACCCATTTGTTTGTTGACGAGCCCTTCTTTGTCTTGTTAAAATGACCAGGCCATTTTAAATGATCGTGCAAAAAGGATCCTAGTAACCAAAATACCTCTTTTCCCATTACCATCACGTTGTCTTCCACGCTACCGTTTGAAATATCCTCGGGAGCTACATGCCACCTTGAAACGGCTTGAGGGTCAAAACTTTTATGAAAAGGTGTTCACAAAAGGGTGCATAAACGTGTCAAAATATCTAAGCGTATTATATAGTAAACTTTAGGAATACTGCGACATCCCTGTGCACTGGCAAATACATTTCTCTTCAATTCAAGTGAAAATATAAATTTAGGTACGCAGACTTACCTGTCTCTTAAAATGGTCCATAACTCCCCTCCTAGGCACACTTCCAATAGCATGTATAAATACTTGCGATCTTTAAACGTTTTATGCAATCTGTAAATTGGGCGAGATCATCTATCATCTACGTTCATCCACCAAATAAAGTATTAGCAATAATGTCATGTAGAATCAGAACACAGTTCCACAGCTTGTTCAATGCCATACGAAACACTTAAGACTTGTCTGGCAACAAGACCGTTGCCCTACTCAAAGTGGTAACAAATCCAATACCATTTACTTGCAGTGTAACAGCTTCACCTCGGGCCACATGATACAGGATCTGTCCAGGAGCTTCTCTTCCCGAATGAAACGTAATTAGATTCATTTATCACATTCCGGCATTATGAGTAAACCAAGCCAGAACAAAAGGAATGACAAGTACTGAGAATCATTAAAGTAGGCCCCTATTCTACCATGTAACATAACGATTCCGGAACCCAAAGCTATTTTTTAAAACTTGCGATATCTGAGTATATTTGGTATCACATAGATTTTTGGTTTTCACAAAACCATGTAATTAGTACAAATTCATTGCTCAATGTAAATAGAACAAACAAAAAACCCATAAAAAATTCAAACATAAAAGCGAACTTTAAATATACGAAGCAATACAGAGCAATCTGGTCCTGTAAATACAAGAAATGGCAGAACTGCAATGTCCTAAACCTCGTACATAAAAAAGGTCAGATGCGCTTAAAATTAAACTCAGTTGAGAGCTGAATTTGCTAGATGGTCATGACAAAGAGTCTTCATGACTCGTGCCAGAGATATTACTGTTGAGGCTACTCTTGCATACTTTAATACCTCTTTGGAGCACTCATATCCATTAGACATTGCATCGAAAAGATAGAGAGGGTGAAGACTTCAACACTATTTTAAACAAAAATTCCTTAACGTTACAATCAATAAATCCTTGTGAAATTTAGAAAAATTTTTTTGGACAAAGTGAATATTCCAAGTTTTACGAAGGAAAGGGGGCATCCATTAAAACGCCAATAAATGTATCCTAGGTCTCAAAGCCGTCACTAGTTAAAGTTTTAAAAACAAAGGAGTTAGCACATTAAACTGTTAGCAACCGAGATCGAAGCAACCGCATATTGGGAAAATTTTAAGGAACTGGCAATAAATGATGCTATAAATCGCATCATGAAATTAAGACTTTTACATAAAGAAAGCACTAGAAAAGTACGTCCATGTAGAGGCTTACCTAACGATGAAGGGACAGTTCGCCTCGGACATGATTCGTTTCTCCGACATGATGTGGTCTTGCTGCCGGGTATCAACGATGTGTTTCTTTTTTAGCTGCTTAAGAGCAAACGTTCGCTTTGGATCTGATCCTAATTGGACCTGCAAAAACGAAGAGGTATCATATTGTAATTTGAACTTAAGATTGTCCAATGTTCGGTCCATATGTCCACTGAGTGCAATGTGACATTCCCGTCCTAACACAAAACTGCTACTTTTACAATAAATTCACGAGGTAAAAATGAATCAGTACTCTAATAAGAAAAGACATTTACACCCCGGTGACACGGTATTGGATGGGCTTTTTTCTCATTAAACCAGCCTTTCTGTAACAAGGTTATCTGATACTGGTACCAGAGTTGCTCCGCTGGTATAACGAGTATCCTATGCACTTTCTACTCAATTCCTCTCTTGTAGAATGAGATACTGATAAAGTCTATTTATCACACGTCGTTGCTATGGTGATGTAACCCAGTACAAGATAAATTTCTGAACACCGTAAATCGTTTGGATAAAGTATGCTAGGAAAGGAACCTGTAATCAAAAAGCATATACCACTTCGAAGTGTGTGTATCGGACTACCATGGTTCTTCGCTTTCTGGAGTAGATCATTTGGTAAATATTTGGTAGATTGTCCCACTTACAACGGAATATCTTTATCTCAGTCCATAACTGTAACACGGACTGTTGCAATTATTGACTGCAACTTCTTCTCAACCAAATAGAAACATTTGCTCCATCAATCAATGTACACTTGGAGCTAATTGTCTTCTACTATATACACATTTTTGCTTCTCATTGGAATATTGTTTCTGCAGGTCGTTAGTCGATAGTTTTCGACATTCTCCTAAAGAAGTAAAACCGGAGGTATTGGAACCGGAGGCCACCGCTACTTCGGGCCGCTGCACTGAGGCACTGCGTGACTGATATTTCATATATTCGATCTAGAATTTGTATTCATTAGCATTTCTATAAATCCCAAACGGCATAAGATCTCCACGTCAGTTAAGAACAAGAACACATAACGGAACAAAGTTTCTATTCAAAATAACACTAATACAGATGCTTCAATGACTGTCTATGCTAATATTTTAGGATCTAATTATCTCCTATGTATTTTCTTATTTACCTAAACATTATGAATTCTTTACTATCAGAAAATCTGACTACAGTTTCTGATTTTCATTTCTTTTTTTCGCGCTGGTATTTGCTATTGAATCTCAACGGTACTCAGGCACATCTCAACAGGGAGAAAATCAAATCAAAAGTTGGTTAAATACTGGATCGTCTGACCTGAGACAGGAGACTGTCTCCCCGTCAAATATGAAGAAAAATTATCAGCTTGTACCAGTACTCTAGTAACTACCCCAAAATGACTTGGTAAATCTGCAATAAATGCGAAATACATATAAACCAAGCAGGAAATTCGGAGTAATGAAAGATATTACTTTGTGTGCTACATACCAGTTCAACTCTACCGAATCCACCAACACCTAGAGTGGCAATGACATTAAGGTCTTCTAGCTTGACACCAGCATATTCGTCTTCTTCGTGTATAGCCATTTGACTCGTAACTCTTGGATCCACACCCCGTTTTTTGTCTTCAGCATCATAATTTTCTCTCTTTATATCACTCAAACTCTCTATGAACATTGAAAACGCCCTAGAGTAAAGGGAAAGAGAGAAATGTCATTTATCACCACAGTAAAAAAAGTAATTTTTTTACCAATGAAGTACTGTGCCGGAGTTGACAGTGGTATCGCCAGTCCTCTTGACTAGAATTCGTTTATATACACAACTTTACTGAACTGTTTGTTCGTATGAAATGAAAAGGCAAGCATCTAACGATCGAAAGGGGCAAAAGAGACGGTAAAGGCCTCAGGTAAGCTCCTTTCCATCTTTATCTTTTGGGCTCGCGCACGACTAGCTGTGATCGAAATTGTCTCATACGTATTAACATGGTTTCTACCTTCTTTCTTAAAGACGATGTACAGTTATCCCCTAAGACATTGATGATTCCGTGTCCTGATTTTGTAGGTGTCAAAGAATCTTTAGAATCTTTAGCTTCTGAAATATGGATTCCTGCTGAGGCTTTTACATACATTTTAAATACATTAACAAGAGAAGATTTGGAATGCTCCGGAGCCTTCACAACAAGTTACAAACCAAAGAAATCTTACCACAATTCTATATCGTGGGGGAAGATCGATTTAGTAAGGGGCCTACGAAGTTTGGGTTTAAAGCAGGGGATAACTGGAACGAATAGGAACCTTAGTTTCTTTCAAAGTATGATGTTATCTACATGCCTCATCAATCTTGTTTTGGAACTTTGATTGTGTTTCAGAATTATGAATCGAAATTACAACCATGAAAACGATTGCAAAATCTCGATTGTAAAAAAATAACAAACAACAAAAAGCTCGGGAGTAGAACGGGGCTTTACACTAACACAGACTCGCATGATCTTCATAACATGCAACTTTGAATAAACTGGGACGGTGTCATCTTCTAAGACCCCAAACCTATCAACTGCTTCATCAAGCAATTCATCCCTAAATCACAAACGAATGCATAGATCTATCAATCAGCTAATTCAACAACAAATCAATCTATGAATTAATTGAGTAAAACAGCCGACTTACTGATCAATATATTATCAATCCAAAAAACAACTAGTCATCCAGAAAGCTACCGATCTATCAAACATTTACAAATAGGATATTTACGTTCATGAACCTAAAGAACTTCTTATTCCATTCATGCCAACTGACATCCTCCTCCCCCTTCCCCCTATCATAAAATAAAAGACAGCAAAAACAACAGCATTCTCGTCAACAAATCCACGATTCCTCTCTATAGTCATAAGGGGGAAAGTAGATCACTAAAATTTGGTTCACACAAAGCAGGGCATCTTTAATGTAAACTGGAAAAGGCTAATTGTTGCCAATGACAGGATACTACCAAGACCTTATCATAAACGCACATATACATTAGGTGTGAATGTTTAGATGTCCACTATTGCACAAAACATAGACTTCACTATGTCCAATCTTGTTGTGATCAAAAGGTCACTTTAGTACTTACTCTCGATCTATAACTAAGCACTGGCATCCACCTTTACCAGAAACGACATTGGCAGTTCTTAGATCCTCCCTGCGAATAAAAAGAACAAGTGTCAGACACCGACAGAATACGAAAATACGGAAATACAGTTTCTGACAGCAAAGAGGATTTTGCAAAGTCCTCCGCATGTTTCACCGAGGACAATGTCAAGTTAAGGTGTAAAATTAACCATAAAATAAGTGTGTGGGGTACACAAACGAGGAGAGGGTTTTATTTGAAACATCGCCAAGACTACAATTCCTGAGCATGGCCAATACTACCCTTTCTTGAGCACTGATACCGCACTTTTGCTATGGCTTCGTCTTTTGTTACGTCTTTTTCAGGTCAACACTTCGCCGATAAAAAGCTTATTCGAGGTGAAATTGTCCAACTAGTGCACTGGTTTCCAACCTGTGTGTTGCGGCCCAATATGGGCGTCTACAAGGTGGGGTCGCGAAAAGCAGTTTGACATAGGCTTGGCAGGAAGCCGTCGTTAAAAGAGTCAATAACTGTTAGGGCTCAGAAAGATATGTCCATCCTCAACGCGATGGGAAAGTGTGACGTCATGATTTTGAACGTTTTTGAATTGCGGGGGGAAAACTCAATCTTCATGTTGCCCTATTAATGAGAACGCCAATGGCCAAAATTGAGAGTGATGCCTTTTCCCAACACGGAGATGTCGGGTTTCAAAGTTTTGAATCTCTCTAACAAAACCCTATTATTTAATGCTCGTTCCTAACTTAAGGCACGAAGGAATTTCTACAGAGTTTTGACAACAGATTTTTGAGATTCAAACGCCTCTATTTTAAGTACTATATACACTACAAGTCTGCTATTATGGGAAACAACCTATTCCAAACGTGCCTTTTGATATCTGGAGTCAAATCGTACTATTTTTAAAAATTTTGATTTCTGACGTCATCACTTTCCCTCCACATCCCAAATTTGGCCCATCTATAAAATAAAATCATCACTGAAAGCTGCAGATTGTTTCATCCCCACATGCTACATCTGGACTTTCTTTATAGATGTCGTTCTTGTAATGGTCATACAAAAGCTACAATTCATGATAGGTAGAACTACTCAACACCGGATTAAAGCCATGGATTACAATTCATTCATTCCATTTTGTTACATCAATAAGTCCTTACATACTATAATTACTTGATCAGCGGGATCGTGGGCTTATTTACGTTTTTGAATTTTGAGAATGGATTTACTCGAGGGTACGACTATTGGTGGAAGCGAGACTAGAATAAACTTTGAAAAATTAAACCCAAGTCGGTGGAACGTGAAGAAAAAAGCCTTTGAAAGACACAAGAGTGTCTACCTATCTATCCTATTTTAAAAAATCGACGTTTCAACACTACATTGCCAAGGAGAACCCTTGACAAGATTTCAGGGAAATCTGACAAAAGGGAAAAATCTTGCAAGATAGTAGCCACATAACAGGAGCTGTCATTGATGCTGTTACTTGGAATCTGCCCCTTTTCCCGTGGTATTAGGGGGCTCTAGCATGTTGCTCTCCGAATTCGATGTTTTCAAAATCGTGAAAGGGGGAACTGCTGGAGCCACGGCTTTTTCTCTACGGGACTTTTCGGCCAACATTGTAAGACCCTTGATTTCAACATCAACATCTACTTGACTACAAAAATTACTAAAGCAGGCCTCCCACTTTAAATTTATCAAATTATGACATTTTTTGCAGAATATTTAGGACATTTTAGGGCATTTCTCAATGATTATGACATTTCATGATACAATTTACGTTATTCATTGGTCATTTCAAATATTATCCTGACAAATACGGTAAAATCACGTCATTTTCTAGGCATGCAAACTAGGGCCATATCCAGGGCAAAATCACTTCCGGAAAGCAAATGGCTGCCGAAAATAAAAGGGCTCCAAATGCCCTAAAACTTGAACATTCTGGCATAAATACCATGGGAATCGTCAATAAAATCATTACAACTCAGAATTGCAGCCTTCTTGTTGCAGGTCTAGACTTTTCTTCATGCAAACATTTATGACTTTTTATGACATTGGACCACTTTTTATGACATTCTAGACGAAATTTAAAAAATTCAATTTTTGATGACGTTTTATGATTTTATGACAGAGTGAGAGGCCTTCTAAAGTAACATTAAGAAGCAAGATCACGAGGGGGGGGGGGAGGGGTTGGGGGGATAAATAAGCCATGTTTTAACCTGAATCTTGCCAATATTCTTCGATATTACTTTGATAGCTCTCTGCCATTTTACGGGAGTGCGCTTAATCAAAGGCACGTGTGTGCTCCTTCTTGGCAATGCCCTCTTCTTCAGATGATTGCTATTGATATATAATTTTTAGTGCGATAGTGCATTAATACATCTTGATAGACCAGACTTTTATCCAAATCAGCACAAACGTCCGTAAAATGACTTAGTTAGAACTGCAAATAATTACTGCAAAATTAGCAAGCATGTCAAAATTACTCACCCTAGTAGAGCTTTCTCCCCAAAATATGCCCCTTTACCCAACGAGCGAACAAATTGTGGATCACTGTGGACGGAAGCCCTTTGAGTGACGTCCACCTGAGAAGGAATTGAAAGAAAAAACTAGCGTAAAATCACAATTGAACCACACTGGAACTCTAACTGCAGGATACATAAATACCCCTCCCTTAAATTAGCCCACATGTACGAGCTCAGACCAGGTATTTCAAGTGCCCTTAACAGGTAGTGAAGTTCACTACCTATAACAATAAAACATGCTGTCATGTATTTATAAAACACTTTTTCTCGCTTAGTTGAACCCTTCAGGAGTCCCACAGCCTTCAAAAGCCATTTCTCTAGGCTGGGCACTTCATGTTTTCTCTGCACAAGCAAACCGGTCCTATTATACACAACATCAAGAAAAGCGTGTATGGTAAAAGTTCCAATTCGTACCCGAGAATTAATTTAGCAATGGCGTCACCAACGGATTGGGTGGTTGGATGGCGTTAAAAATTGCAAACTTTCCAAACACTGCGATCTAGGTAAATTGAGGTCTCGGACCACTTTGTTGACATGTGAGACGTTTTGATTATGTTACAAGTTGGTTTTTGTTAAAGTGTTCAATGCCCATATGAGTGTAGTAAGGAATCAAAACTGTTTCTGACTCCTTTCAATGTTTAAGGAATACGAGAAGAAAAGGACGCAAAGTTATCATCGTCATCGTCAGGAAAATTCCTAAATACGAATAGCCTAAACCAGGGCTCTTCAACTGGTGCTCTGGTGGTCCCGTCCATTATCAATATTAAGCTACGATCCTTAGTCAAGGTTAAATTGTGTTACTAATGATTCCAGTGCCTCATACCAATTACGTAGCAGCAAGACCTCCTACATACAAAAATAGTGTATGAAATTGTTCACTTGACGGCAAAACTTCAGAGCACCCTAATGGGAAAGGGTAAGACCTTTTTCTCAGTTGGCAACAGCATCTTGTTTTCCATTCCGTTATCCATGATCAGAATAAGTCGTTTAAGACGTCAAACCTTTTTCTTTACTGACTCAACAGTCCACATCAATCCACTCTGTTAAAGGCGCTGAATGCCACAATGATGGGTCTTTGGGTGCAAAGGGTGACCATGCCGTGCGATGGGGAGTCTCGAGAAGTCATCAATCATTTCTTTAAGCTAAGGCGAGGTTAATGGAAGTACGGAAAAGCAAGGCAAGACAAGGTCTAGTCAAGTGATGCCAGCGTTCTCTGTGCAAACTGGCATCGAAAGCACCTTTTTTTTGTAAAAGACAAACATTTCATATTTGAGTTGAAGCTCTTCATCTATCGCTCATGGCGTCTAATCCTGAAGTAAACGGATCCAACCTTGTCAATATAAATGACAAATTGTGGGGGAAACCCTGAAATCAGCTGTTGTTTAATTACCGATAAACTGAAAAAACGAAGGCGATGGATGTAATAATCATTTCAAGACGTTGAACAACACGTTTGTAAATTCGTGTCTTATGAACAAGGGTCCAGAATTTCCGTTTTTGGTTTCTCTTATTTCCGCTAGTATTGTCGACGACAAAGCCCAAACTTTGTCACTTTTTAGTGAGCCATAATTCTCAGAGCATGAAAAAAGAAGGGTCCCCCATAATAAAGATCATGCATTCTGCGTGTACGTTCTTCGTTTAAAGCAGGAAGTGCCATCACCAATATCGATTAAGTTTGAATACAATGCTGTTTCGTTGAAATTAAACTATAAAATTACCGAAACGAAAACATCGATTCGAAGGTGCTTGTTAGCACAAAGCCGTGTCCTGGCCGTCAACATCTTTGTTTGGAAATATATCATTAACATTTAAGCACTTCTAAAAGTCGACAGCGTGTATTGTATTTGCACACTCAACACGTTGGGAATATTTGCTTTGGTTCTTGTGGCCGCAGAGACTTTACTAAACCTCAAGCACATGGTGACTTAGATGCTTTGGTAAGTTGATGAGACCGAGAAATTCTGTTTAGCATGTGAGAGTGTTGTGGTTCATCGCTTGCCTATAGAAGTAATAGCGAAGGGGTGTGTAAGGCTTGATATACAACGATGATCCTATATTCAAGACCCACGAGTAGTCTGGGGAAACCATCTATTTTCTTTAGGCAACGCAATGTACTGTATTTTCGATGATGTAACACCTCGCGGCACCTCAGATGCTGTGGTGATTACGGAAACGCCTAAAAGATTATCATTCCCTAAAAAGGTTGTCTACGATAAAGCTTTTCACTTGAAGGCGTAAAACATTGAAATACAAGTTCTGTAAAAAATGAAATAAAATTTGATTGTGATATTGTTAAATCACCAAAACTGATTATGACTTCTTACTTGAAAACTTCAATAGCTTATCTGTGACTGATCATGTTAAGGGCGCGGTCAATGGCATCAACTCCCCGCAATTGCACTTTCATGATAACGTAAGGTAGCGTAGGAAGGGTACCTTTTCTAGCATATTTATAAATACAGTTAAATAACGAAAGCAGGCTTTCGACACCCTGACCCCGTAAGAGCTGGAAAAGTTTATACAGTTATTTAAACATATGAACTGTCCGGATCTCACTATCGTCCTTTTCCCTCGTCCACCCCTTGTGTTGCGATCTGCATTTTGCTGGACACCGACCTGAAGATTATATTTCGGCAAATATAGTACCTGCTTCCTACACTTGGCTTGGCAAATCACACTAGAAAATGTGCGAGTATACTTCATATACTTCGAAAGGCCAGCTATATGATGAGCTGTGATAGCGGTGAGCTCCATATCATTTCATAAATTTGAGCTAACTTCAATCTATATCACATAGTACAAAACGAAATTAGCAAGCTCGACTATAGCTTCGCCTGAACACCTCTAAAACGTTTGGCTCCACGATTGACTGTGGTTAGGCTCTTTTTACACGATGTTACACCAAGAAATATATGGACAGGGAAAAAGAGAAAGAAAAAAAGGCAGATGGAATTATTACACTTAAAAAGTTTTGTACTCTTTTCGATCTTTATTGCGGGCACCGCAGAAAACATGAACGGCTGATCGATATGACTTAGCTAACTTTTTTACGAACTCTAAGACACGATTAATACCAAAACATAGATAATAATAAAAAGTAAGCAGAAGCCAGGTATCAGGAATGACGAGGCAATCTAACTAAACGTGATAAAATGATGAAACATAATCAAAGATCAATAGCACTAATCAAACCAACCCAACACGTGAAATATATAGGCATTTCACAGAGTTCATGGTCTGAAATCACAGTCGTAAAATATTTCGGGCAGGTGTAACTCTGTTACGGCTCCATGTATCAACTTACTACGTGAAAACAAGTTCACTCTTCAACACAATGGATCTACACATCTTGGCAGGTCGTTGACTTTTATTTCATCGGCAAATAAAGATCTCTTAGAAGACTCTGCGCCCAAACGACCTTCAATGGTTACGGGATAGAGAAGAAGAACAGAAAACCTACTTCTTAGTACACCGCTACCTTACGCAAAATGTCATACCCAAGGCACATTACAAATACGTGAAAAGACCATTCACATCTTTCAACGATCCTAAGGAAACACTCTTAATTTCGCTCAGTTAACAACGCCGTTCACTTAGTTAACATGGCATGATTCACGTATTAAATTAAGTCTCTCTGACTCCATGAATTAGCATACGGTATTGGTTCCACCTTGAAGTACGAGGTTATTTTAGCATATTTCAAACAAAAATATTTGAATAAAGGTAACAAAGTTGCAAGAAGTTTCACCATTCTCCAACTACGGGATGCAACAGAATCTATAAATCACAAATTTCCGGAGTGTCATTTTAGTTCACTCAAAATACTTTTGATGAGGAGTGAATAACATACGCCAGTCTGGAAACGACTGAAGAAATTTTCTCCGGAAACAACGAAGTAATGGAAGTAGCCGAGGCAGATGTAATAAGTGGCCACATCTACAAATAAATTGACTCCGAAAACGAGTGATTCCAAGTTAAGGAAGAGCCTCAGCAGGGCTTGTGGTTTCATCCTAAAATATTGAAAACAGACTTACTGGAAATTAAGAGAATAAGAGAGAGCCATAAACTCTGCTGAGGAGTTTACTTGGCCATAAATCTGCAATCGAGCATTTGAAAAAAAGAGCTATTTCCCATGTGAGTGAGATAAGAGCCACGTGTGTGCATAAAAGTAAATAATGCATCGTCACTTACTGTTCCCTTCTTGAGAATGAAAAAAGTGTCCCCTCTTGCTCCTTGTCGTATTATGTATTCCCCCTCCTCATAGAATGCCTGCATGGAGAAGCAATACACAAAGTAACTGTTTAGGAGTCTCTCACTATCTGCTAGTATATATAAAAAGAGGGCGCACACCCTCCACTTGGCAGGTTACTGGAGAGGGGGCGAAGGGGTTGGTCAATATAGCAATGAATGGTGTAATAGCTGTGAATAACGAGAACGCAAATAAACAATCTTACAGACACTGGTTTGCCTTGACAGGAGACCTCTGTGAAATTTCTTTGTGGATTTATTTTTCTTAAGAATAATAGTTGGGTGCCCTCCCCACCCCCGCCTTTTGTCCACCGCTGCTTCCAGATAACCTGGATCTTGATAACTAGCATGACTAGACAGCGCGGTTAACAAAACAGATAACGCGGCTTCGGATCGGACAATCCACCGCAATTGGTGCAGTTTCAGAACTATGATCAAACTCGCGACGAAAAAGTTGAAAAGACTGATGTCCCTTCTTACTCTTTTTAATGTGCAACGAATTTATCTTTTGTAAAGGCAGACTTTAACCTCTGTGCATTGGCAGTGTATGCGAGGCAGTCGGCCGCAAATAACTTGGCGGTCTGTACTAAATTATACTTCAAACAAGTCACATATAACCCTACGTACAATGCAATTCTACGATGGGGCCTTAACCTTATTCGCGCTACGATGTCAAGTGAAAACTGGTGTGCGGCAAACGCATTTAATGTGCCGCGTTACCTTTTTAGATGAGCAGGTGCATGCTCGCGCAGATTAGAGGAACACTGAGCAAAACCAGAGAATTAACAATGAAGGTCGGCTAACTTGCCTTGACGACTGGTCCGGCTTATAAACTATCATTATTTGAGAGGAGGGCGATATCACTGACATTATTACTTCATTACTAGAATAGCATGATAATTAAAGAGCCTCGACAACGAATATCACTTGACAACTGGTACAGCTTACCCACAAGTATGGTGTGACAACTAGCAGAGTTTAACAAAAGATAGGGTTTGTTTAACTTCATGAATCTGACACATGGCTGGGATTGTTAGCTGACGTTAAACTGACAGTAAGTAGAAGTGAAAAAAAATTTCTGATCCCAAAAGTTAGCACTAACATCTTCAAGATGCAAGACTCCTCTTTGACTTCGAAGGTTAATTCAATGACAGCTCGCTATCTATCAGTTTAAGCTGCTAAATGACTTCACGTAGTGTTGACATGCGTAAAAAAAATTACCTCCAATCTGCATTCAACTAGTTACTAGATGACACTCACTCATTGAAAGCAAATTTCAAATTATCTCGCAAGAAAGTCTTTACAATCAAATAATCAAATCAAAAAAGTGAAGCCGAAAATGACCTTATGGCATGATGAATATACAACGATGGCTGCCATAGGCACGATGATCTGGGATTTAATAGATGACAACTAGGCAGCCTAGGTATCCACGCAGATATCAGGACTTTACTTAACTCATTACAACAAGATGGTTGATAATAGCACAAATCGAAATAGAACTGCTTAGGGAAGAAAGGTAGAAAGAAGAACTCAAAAAAAAAGAATAAAATGCAAGAAGGTTAAAATAACCAAGCGAATGGAAAGAAGAGAAATTTCAAAAAAGGTAGGGAAGCTTAAGATGATTTTAATCATCACAACTTTTACGACAAATAAATGAAATAATTGCGAAGTAGCAAACCTCTTCTAGGACATCGGCGATCTTGGCCAACTGGCCCTCTGGTACTTCCCGTAGTAGAGGAACACTGTAATAAAGCGATCATAAAATTTCAGTTACAGCCATTCCATATACCGTAAACAGTATTCCGTACAGTTAGTAGGAAATCTTCCCTCAGATAACATACGAAAATCATAGTACAATAAAGAACAGAGTGGTATGACAAAGCAATTGTTAAGTTCAACATTTGGTTGTACATCAATCATGCATCTATATGCATAACACGAGGCCATCTTCCGTCTGCAATTGGAGGGAAACTACTTGCTAATCGTGATCCCTTCACATCGATGCTTTTTATATGGCATCTTAACGGTTCTTTGCCGGGTGACAAAAGAACAAAAGCAGGAGCACCAACGCGGTGAGAAACACTCCTCGAAGTAAACCTCGGTAAAGTTCTGCCAGCCTCAAAGGAGTATAAAGATACCCTCTGTAACAATAAGGCAATAGCATACACCAAAAACTTATAACTGATGAACAGAAACCATTGGCAGCCCGCAGGAAGGCAGATGCACTTTGAGCAGCACATGGTTATACTCCTATTTATAATGATTAAAAAAATAACAATAACTTTTCCCTTAAACCTATTGATGATGTATATAAAAGCTTGCAATGATATACCTATGTCAATGCCTAGTTTACAATTCCTCGAATAAATTTAATAGTGGTTAAAATGCTAGCACTACCCTTGGTACTTCGTGCCTTTTGATACTGTAATTTTCTTCAAGTTGGTTTACATTAAAATTAAATCAGAAGAGGTAATAGTAAATTTAAGGATTGCATAAAAAACGATTTAACACGATGTTACAGAAAAAAAGCCAACCTGGTGTTTATGTTCACATGGAACACAAAATCAAAACTGCGGGTTGCGTACCGTTATTATTACCGTTAATATTAAATATATGCATTTTTGTGAGTAACAATTTACAAGCAACAGGAGGATAAAATATTTTTAAAAACGGAACTACTGCTAAGCGACAGCTCAGCCAGGAGTGGTTTTACTCAGGAAGAAACAAAGTAGACATTACAAGAAAAACAAAAAACAAACTAAGAGAGAGCGAAAAGCCGCGTTGTTTCTTTTTTGTTATGAATAACTGTTAAAACTAAAAACAAGTTCATTTAGCGCTCAGTGATCTCGCTAGAGTGTTTCGACGTGGACGCCGCTATGCGGAAATTTTGCGCCGCAACCCTAAGTTTCTTACCGCTACGAATAATTGGCCTCCACTTCGCTCGCTTTTCTTAGCAAAAAACAGGAAGGAGGCTACATTTGCAGCCTAAAAACTCAACTTCAGAATATCAAAAAGCTACGGCCAATCAGTGGACTGATTGTCTTTAGAGTGTTGGTATCTGATTTATAAATTACTGTGAACAGAAATTTATTGGTTTTAGAT
Source organism: Carybdea cf. marsupialis auct. non (Linnaeus, 1758) (assembly GCA_010016065.2). NCBI lineage: Eukaryota > Metazoa > Cnidaria > Cubozoa > Carybdeida > Carybdeidae > Carybdea > Carybdea cf. marsupialis auct. non (Linnaeus, 1758). Next base: position 40,650 of record JAAAKL020000156.1, read on the forward strand.
TTCGCAACATTGCGTGATGAATCAACAAGGTGTTTGCCCACAGGATGGCACTTTCGAAAATTTAATTAGACGCCTTTCTGTGCGAATGACAAGCTTTACTTTTGTTGGCTTCATCAAGAGTCAAAACCTAATAAAACATTATGTACACTTTTGTCACGAAAAGACCTATTTTGAGGCTGGCAAAACAGCGGAGCTTAAGGAAGCTTCGCCCTCTAGATCCACTGGGGGTTACAGTGCCCCCTCCCCCGGACTACGGCAAGTATCAGCCAGCCTCTGGACCGCTACGCTCGTTTTTAAACCAAAGGAGAACATTGTCGCAATAGCCTATCTTGGAAATAAACACTCGAATTTGGTTTTCCAACATAGATAGGTAGCAAGAAACAACAAAATAACAAAACAACATACGAGTCCGTAAAAGCAAGCAACTTTGAACCTCAGTACAAACTTCGTTGCTTCGAAAAAAGCGTGTAAATGCAATGAGCAACTATCCAGCACTCTAATACGGAACTGCAATCGACAACTGCATCAAGATTTAACCACATTAATAAAGAAGCTATGTCATTTACTATACATGTACGTCATTTAACTCATGCAAGGAAGTGCAAGTGCCTAGTCAAAAAAATGACGATATTCAAAAATAGCTTAAGAGCCGTGATGAACTTTGGATGGTACCAAGGACGGGACGGGACGGGACAATGAAGGTGGGAGACAACAGAGGGGGTAAGACATTTAGTTGAAACACTAAGGGTGAACGTTTAGGTATGACAAAGGGGGTGAAAATCGATTGCGAGATAAAATGGTGTGTGTAAGAGTTCGAAGTTACTACTGTACAGTGATTTTAATTCCATCTGGACTGGAATCTTCTCAACAATAACATAATCTTCACGCTTTTCTTAAAACTGTAGCTCACAAGTTACAAGAACATATTGCTCTGAATCACAACAGCAAACAAATTGCCATATTGAAGACTTCGTAGTAATTTAGACAGAGCGGGGGGGGGGGGGGGCTTAGAATTTCGGGAAAGTGGGGAATGTCAGAAACCACAGGTCTTGGCAATTTCGTAGCTATGTGAACGCAAAGAAACTGGTCCGACGTGGGATAATCCAGTGCAATTAACAGTTTAACAGTTCGACGTTCACTCGGGTGCAACATATACCATCTTTACCAAAATTGAAAATTGAATAAAACCCCGTTCGAGTAACACGCCCACGAACATGGCTTTGAACTTCCAACAGAACCACAGGCTATAATCTTTAACGGCTGAAACACGCCAGAAGGAAACTCCCTAGCCCATTACAAAGTTCATCAATCTTGTAAATTAGAAAAGGGGCACCTAGGCACAGTATTTAACTGTTACAATTAACTGCAGTTAATCTTCATTTCAGAGTTAAACTATGAGACATTCGAACTTAAAATCGAAAACTTTGCGAGAAGAAAAAAATCCACATGTAATCTAGTTACCTCTTCAAGAATTCCATATGTTCTTGCTGCCTCATTAATCCGGTCTTCATCATAATCGTTTGGAAGCATTGTCGATCGATGGCCCATAGTCTTGCGCTTGTTGTTGCTGATAAAATATATCAGTTAAAATCTTCTTAAGTATTGGTTATCAACAGTAAATGTTTAGAAAGAAAAAGTTAAAATCGATAATTATGGAGAAAGCTGTCGCAGTGTAATATTGTTGTATCCCCTAATGAGGCTGATAAGTAGTTTTCTTTCACCTTATCTTGTTACTTCAACAACTGCTGTCGAACATGTTATTACAAAACTAATTCCCTCAATATCCAAATGTGCTATTCAACGCGCAAAATTGCCTAATTTGTCGAACAAATATAACCGACCTACGGTTACTAGCTGAATTTTGAACTGAAGGTGCAAACTAGGCTTAAGCACACCTATCTTATTGGTTCACATTGCTACTGTTATACTGAAACTACAGGCATTTTATTGCTGAAGTAGTTCTTGCTTCGTCGTGTCCAGGTCGATGTACAGATCGATTTAGGTAGTTGACACATAAATGTGTCAAGAGTTACGTTTGACGACCGCGCCAACGTCAAAGAGAGTGGTTGACCGAAATATTTACCAAGTTACTAATTCCATCATATTGTACGGCATTGGAGCATCAAAAGCTGAACAGGGGACTCTTGTGTCGGTATGCACGATATTGGAGGAATATGCACAGACAATACTACTTCACCAATCCGTCGGCACGTAGGTTGAACAAAAGATAGTGATCGTGACAAAGATGGTTTGCGTAGAACAGATTGTGACCGAGAGAACGGTAGCTGTACAAGTGGTGCCGTTGACACTGATGGAGGCGTTGGCAACGAGAACGATGAGGGTCAATCTAGCGTTGTCAAGGGGATGCTAGCCAGTCTCCTAGTGCTGCTTATGCTGCAGATGAAGATAAAAATGGTTGTATTGGTGTTGACTGTTGTAACGTCAAATAATGATAAAGACCAAGACAGCCGTAAACGTGTCACCTGGTGGTGAAAATGCACATTCTTTTTTTGGGAAAATGCCAACCTACCCCAAAATTCTGATGGTTAACTTTCAGGACTTTACTTCCCCGTAAAATACCTACAACGTTTCTATATTATACCCGAGGTTGCTAATATGCTTATTAAGGAAACGTTGTTTTTGCGGTAATCGCCTTGCCTTGTACTAAACTTCATTAAATTCACTTTTTTTTCGGACTGTTTGCTGTTTTGTAAAGTTACTCCGGAATTCCTTGCAACTTCGTTACTCCGGAAATCTTCTGACAGTATACACTCCTGCAAACCCACGCATGCTTCCGTAAGCTGTGCTCAATATTGTAAATGTGCTTCGTCGTGTAACAGCTGATTCGTAGAATTGTTTGTTAACCGTTCACCTTAACATCGCTCTATCTACCTCTTGGACCGCAGATTTATTTCCATTTTTGGCAAATGCCCACTGTTATGTACAATTTTGTCTGAGTACTTTGGAAATCTTTCAACAACAAAAAGTCGCAGAAACCACCTGTAGCCTCACATCAGCTTTCCAAGACACTATAAAGCAAGATGCACAGGTGCACAGGTGCAACACGTTTATAACGGGAGCAAATCGTCTATTATATTTTGAAGTCACCAAAATCATCGTGGCAGAGGACGATTTTTCGTAAACAACCTGTTTCCCTTTTGCGGTTAACGGTAAAAGCCCGATTTCCGCTTAACCGTTTGGGTAGTAGGCAACGATGGGTTCCACAAAGTTTTCAGTAGTAGATACTGATATTTCAAGTAATTTAACATTTGGACATGGTCCAAAGATCACAAAGGTATAACAAAGGTTTGAATAAGAGCATGGAGGGACCCTTAAAATGTTTCTCTTTTCGATATTTTGGATAAATGAAAGGACGGCAACCAAAAGATTCTTAAAAGCAGAATCAAATCTAATTCCTAGTTACTGTAGCTGAAAAAAAGAGAAAAGCTGTATCAATTTTATTGTCATGATATCGACTTTTTGTGATGTGCATTGTCCTGCTCATTAAAATAGAAATGTAGCTTTGCAATATGAGATTACACAAATCACAACTTTAAAAGACAACGGGGAAATCACTAAGGAAAAGTAAGTAATACTTATCAAATTCAGTAGATAAAACAGTGGAATGAGATCTTTAACTGTTCTGGTAAGTGGCAGGCCTACTGATACATCCGGTGGATAACTGTGACCTCAGTTGTTTGTCTCTATTTTCAAAGCTCTCTATTAATAGGTTCATAGTTACTTTGTGTAAGTTTCTATCCAATCACAAACTGGTGATTTAATAACTGGAAAGCAAAAAAAAATTCAACATATGTCCTTAAATACCGTAATGCTTCGATTAAATGCACCTCTTTTGCCAATAAATCTTACAAACCCTCCCTTTTTACAGCACAATCTCGTAAACGCTCCCTACCGAAAAACATAACATAAATATCATAGTGAATGACAGTTAGTAACTTATTAGACGCTGTTTTATTACCTTACTTGTTAAACTCATTATTGAACCAAAGTGCTTTGCATAAACCCGTTGAAATAAACTCCCCTCTCCAGTAAACGCCTTCCTTTTCACCAAAAGTCATAATAAACGCCCCGAGCGTCCCTCTGATTCATAATCGTCCATAGATGGTCTGTTACCAAGCAATTCACCTGGATCTTCCCATAATTAAGTACTCTCGATAAACTTTTCACTAAAATGTAGTCATATGTAATCCTTACATACACACTGAATCTGTTCTAAGATGTCAAAGATACTGGTATTTTTCTCATTCGCCCCTTTGTGCTTGTACTGCAAGCAAGACCTAATCTAAACCGTCACCTGACTAGCAGCCGCCTTTACCTTATCGTTTCAAACAGATACAGTTGGGGAACCGAATTATCATAATAAACATCGATCGTTCGGATCGCGGGAGATAGAATAAGAATCTGTCCCAGTGATCCTGATCACTAAGAGCGCTTGGGCCATTTGTGATCGTTTGAATTGCTTATTTTTCTTGCGTATATACGAACATTAGGACAGTTGGATCGTTGAGAGTGATACCAAAGATCGAAACGATCACATCGAAAAAAGACTTGACAGTCCATTTAAAATTAAGATCACCGTTCTCCTGTTTACCACCGAGTCTGATTTTATAAATCGACTACAAGCATGGGTTGCTGCTATTTTGTCCTAAGAAAACGCTAATACATCACCCCTGACAAATCAAGGTTCATAAAGAATTCTAAGTGTGAGTTAGTCCATAACAACAATGTACGCGAAAGAAAATACATTCGAAAAGAAACGGAGTGTAAACTAAACGAAAATGGAAAGGGGCCAATACAGAGACATCATATCTTAAATAGTTTGTTGGTGGTACAAAAGAATAAAACTGCACGAAATAGCGAAAACATTTTAGTACTGAAAAGCTTTTTTCGTCAAAAGCGAAACGAAAAAAGCTTTTCAGTACTAAATTGTTTTCACTATTTCGTGCAGTTTTACATCATATCTTATCAATGGTCCACCACTATGTTCGACTCACGGTTCCTTTACCTTATTCTGTTTAGAGGTGGCTTTGTTACACTCAAACGTTTATCTGTCACTTCCAATTCCTCAATGTTTACGAACTATAAAGTCTTTCTACTTTCACCAGACAGTGCCATTTTAGTAATAAACAGGTAAAATAGATCAGTTCCTATTACACGTGGAGAATATGATAGTGTGGTTAAAAATCATGCCAAAAAAGCAACACACCAGGCTATTACTTTTCTTATCATCGAATTGGGAATTCAAGTTAAAACCTAAAGAATTCACAGCCAAGTAACACTATACTATTTTACACAAACAGACGATATCCAGCAATTTACTGTTCGAAATAGCACAATCCGACGGCACGTTGGAATTGACAAACTTCATTTTAATGTCATGTCCCGTATTTAGTGGGGGCTATTGAGCCATCCCTCCTTCAAGGAATAAAAGAATGAAATTGCCCAATTTTGTCAGATTGACGTCTCAGGCCAGGCACTTACGGCTTGTCCTCCATTGCACTTTACCAATGAAATACGTAATCATGTAGTAATGTTGAGACGGCGCGTTTAGAAAACGTTTCCTCTTTATGCAGAAAGAATTCTTTAACGGTAGGAAGAATTTCAAAATGTTCACTTAACGTAATGTTCATGCTTGTCCTACATTTACAAATTATTTGTTCCATATGCACCCCCTCCCCCTTCTTCCAGCATTTCAATTTTTATGACTCTTTACTTTACATTTGCATCCTGAGGCATGACGATATATGTACTTTTTTAAAATCTTGCTATACTCGTCAATGACTGGGTTCCCAATTCTTGTTGGACTTATTCTGCTTCAATGTTTCTATTTGTGAAAAAGAACTGACCAGCTAATGTTACTTCCAAGCGGCCTTGTTCTTTGTGTTGTAACAGGTTCTTTCAGTACTGTTTAAAGTTTCGATTATGATAAAGATGACAGCTACAGTGACAGTATGAAGGATTCCGTATTCAAAATGGAGCGCCTTTCCTCTCTTCCTATCACGCTTTTTCTTTCTTCATTACTATCGCTCTATCTATTAATAAACTAACAAATTGGTAGTACACATCGGTATCAAAAATACTGATCAAGTCTCAGACGTCTTGAGGGTCTCGAAGACTCTTAGTGACAGCTTAAAGGAATCTGCACCTCCTAAAAACACCCCTCAAATTTCATATACGTCAATAGGAAGATAAGTACCTACAAATGCAATATTTCCAATACCAACAAAGGTTGGAAAAAGCTGTCACCAAAGCTTAAGTTACAGCAAATGAAGTCGATATTATAGAGAAGTGATCCACATACCTCGCACGGTTGCTGTTCTTGTGCAATTATACAGAATTGCGAGTTCACCGAAGGCCTTTCCTGGGCCCATTTCTCCCAAAACCTTCCCTTCCTTTGTCACCTCACATTTTCCATCTAAAAGAAAACAGAGAAATTCCATCAATACACACACGAAATTGATTGTACAGGACTATATTAAAACATTCTTTGTGCACAACATCTTGTGCGGGCCCTTTACACATTACACGGAATCATTATGAACGGGCAGAAGTCAATGATGCACGTACAACAAGCCTTCGCAATAAGAAACAGGGAACTCGAAGAAAACAAACCAAAATAGTACTTGCGTATCAGGGTGTTGCAGAGCTTTCAACTGCAAAACGAACAACAGCCAACCCACAACGACATAAGTGTCCATGTTTATGATGGAAATCAAGTGAGAAAAACCAATAAGTACAACCCAAAGCATTAGGGGCTATGATGACCACAGCAGCAAAAAAGTGACGCTTTCAAGGGTGGTCAGGGCAGACGGTTCCTGCTATAAACAAACGAATCTTACTGCCTTAACGAATTCCGGATAAAGGTCAGAAATCGACACTAGTCCCTTGAATATCGTGCTTGATAGTAAAGCTATATAATTGAATGCTGCAGCTATATTTATCATTCTTTTCATGAATGCACCTCTATCACAGGTGACGCCACGGTGTTCTGTTTGGAGGCAGAAACACTTTTCAGTACAGAAACTTTGCAGTGAGCAATGGCAAGCAGGACGGACTAATACTTCCTGCATTATCTATGTAGTTTTGGGGAACGAGTGCAGGCTATAACCTTGTTTACCTAAGAATATCCCACAATACCACAACCACCACCAGCATTCCCATTCGACATTATATTTTTGAAAAAAAGGGTCACAGGCCCACTCAGTCTCTGTGAACTCGCTACTGCCACAGTAGCGAAATGTCTAGGCGATCACATCACTCAGTTGCGTAGGGCTAAAAGGGTACATTATGGCTTCCGAGTATTAAATTTGCGGGTTAAAACAAACAATAATAGATGTCAAAGCCAGTGCTACCATTTGAGTAATATTGAATTCGACAGGTGTCTACGCTTTAACATGGGAACGTCGTTTGGTCTCCTGCAAGCCAGTGTGTGATATTTTACGTTTCAGCCGAGCAATGAAAGTCCTACTGAAAGTGTCTACATACAGAACACTTTCTATCATAGACCTAGAATTAACTTCCTAACTATTGAATTATGTAATCCGGAATTTCCACACACCGAGGCAAACACCTAGAAATACAGGTGACAGACATTTTACGAACAATAGTTAAATTCGAGTCAGTACAGGTCCGTGATTCTAGACATTATTGAGTGCCACGGCCAAATTCGGAATCAACGCAAACAAGAAGCAGCGGATTGCATCGAATTTGGGTTCTTCTTAAAATTACATAGGGAGCAACAATCTCTGCCTCAGAACTATCTACCACCATCTTGTCTTGGAACGACGTCTTCTAAATACCGATGCTTTGCTGGCAAATTAGAGGAAAGACTACATGAAATTAGAGCCTTGTATTCTCGCGCAGCAACAGTACCCTAATTGTTTCCTTCATTAAACTAACATAAATACTTACTTACTAAGGCTGTTTGTAGTAGTTTGGCTGTGCACGTCCTTCGAATGCCCATTACTAATATTCACTCGGTCTTCGGTAAGCAAATGCATGCATAATTCGAACCGATGACACAACCGAACAAAGTTTGAGAATAATGATTTTCAGGTTGGGAGGTTGCCAGGCACCTTGCTTAATTTTTGAACAAATCACAGCACGAGGCTAAGCAACTACAGTGCTAACGTAAAAGCAATGTGTAGTCGCAGTAGTGAAATCACATGTAAGAAAGGCGATCGCGTTGACTGCAAATACTCGGTAACTTTCATTCGTGACATACATTTTCCCAAGCACTTAAACCCTGCTAAGGGTCCACATGACGAGGCCTTGTGAACGCGGACACAAATCAACAGCACAAGGCAGTTGATTCTGTCTCTTGCTTCGAAATTGATACCTTTAATCGACGAGGCAACCTTGCATGCGCACGTTTCGTGACAACTAAGTCCTTAGCACGACTTCTATTTAAGTATCTTGACCGAAAACGGCGTTCGTGTGTAAGTATTGCTTAGAAAATAACATACGTAAACCGTCACATTTTTAAAGGGGACTGGTCGACATTCGGTTAACAGAGATTCTATGGAACACAAATCTGGAAATGGAAACGGGTAAAGACACTTTACTTTAAACCGAATCTTCGGCTTAGCCAGCCTGTGGCAGAGTGTGCAGGAACACAAGAAACACTAGAGTACGACAACGGCCCTATGGCCAAATGGTCAAAGGGAGGGGGGTGACTTTTATTTTCAGGCATGCATCAACGTATTGTGAATGAAACACATGGAAACGTTTTAACACGGCTGTTTGCAAAACATGGACTTGAGGGTTTGGATACTTCCAGGTGGAAATTCCTCTTACGGCTAAATACTATTTAGTATTACCCTAAATAAGTATGTCTGCTATGTTTCCGACCTAAACTGGGGAGAATTGAGAAAACCAGGCCTATTTCATTCATCCAGCGAGAGAACTGAGCTACGAGGAACTTCCCTAATGCGTGTGACACCTCCAGCATAAGAATGGACAACGAGGCTATCTGCAGTGACACAGCATGAAACCAGTTAGTTATAAAACGCCGTTTGATAGTTGCTATTTATAAAGCAGCAACATGATCGATGAGGCTCTCTGATATCCCCCATTTGTCATTCGCTTATACGCCTCGTTGGTTTCTGTTTTGAAACAAAACTACGAAAAGGGGTATCTTTGTATGCAGGTCGGAGTACTACATGCAAATAAATGCACATTTCATAAGAGACGTCTTACAACCTAAAACAGCGGACTGCCTGCCTAACACCTGAGCCCATGAAGCAAATGCAAGGTTAGAACTCGCCCCCTCCCTTGGAGCTTCAAATATCCCCCCCTGGGACAGTAAATGTTGCTATTCAACAGGCTATGCGCTAACGTAATTGCATTGTCCACTGTATTTCTATAAATGTTTTCTAAAGATGACAAACGAAAGGAAGGTTTTAATTCACAGGAAGAAATGCTTAAATAATAAGGAGAAGGGAGTCTAAGAGTGGGTGATGGGATTCGACAAGGAAAAAAGGCTGGACAATTGGATATCTATAGCGCTTCAGAAACCATAAGGGAAACGCCATTATTCCAGGCAATTTTACGGTATTTTTCTTCACCCTGAACTTCCACCCTAAAGACACCGGGGGGTCACCTGCGATTCCAGGTCGTTGGTGGTTACCCTGAAACGTATGCCAAGGAAAATACCAGTTGGAAAAACAAAGGAGAGATGGATCCAAAATTTTCCCAAATCCTTCCTTAACAGGTCTCTTCACACACAATGGGGTTATAAAAGTGGGAAAGTGGTACTGAGGGTCATTTGCAAAAGAAAAACAACAGTAACAAAGCATTGGTTGAGGATTAAATACAAAGTAAGTAAACCGACGTCGAAAGCGCAGCATGGGATCCTTTTCATGAAGAAATAACAAATAAACATCGTGGCAAAGGCCTACAGAAAACTAACAGCAGACACTGTTGGAGTTTCCATATATTGACTTTTCTTCAAACGGGCTGCAAGAAATATTACTGTTGTCTTGAGGGCTAATTGCTTTTCGTACTCGAGGTTACGACATCGAGTGAGAGGGTTTCTAAAATCTTCACCATGCTATACCAAGTTATTCATGCAGACAACAAAGAAACTTTTACATTCGCAGAACTTGTGCAAAAGTTTGATTTGTTAAACTAAAAACGGTTGAGTGCATCATATGCTTACCTGGGAGAGGAAGTTGAAAGCTGGTTTAAATGATAATTCGTTAAGATTAAATTACCCTCGGCGGCAGGGACGGAGGGAACTGGTAAACATCAACCGGATTATCACTCCTTTTCGTTGATAATGTCGGAATGAGGACGGTTCCTAAACCACAACATCAACATTCGTCCTTCAAAAGTTCATAATTGAAATGTTTGAGTGTATTAGATAACAACTAGTTGTCATTATCAAAATTTAGACTGTGTAAGATAACTTTCGCATGTATGAAACAACACGCTTTCACAACGCACCTTCAATGACGTATAGATGAGAGCCCGGCTCTCCCTCCTGGATGATATAATCAGAACGCTTGAACTCCTTTTGGTACATGCATTCCACAAGCTCACGCACTTGCGAGGCCTCCAGGTTTGTAAGGAAATCATTGTCTTTAATAGCCGACCTAATCGTGTCTTTCGATCTGCAAAGACAAAATGCACATGTTGGTCATTAAAAAAGTCTTGACGACTTAATCAAGGAGCAAGACGGACACTCCAACTGCAGTTCACCAAGGTTTCAAACTGAAATAGATCTTACCACTGACGGTCCCAGAAACAGCGTTCTTTCCTCCTTGTGTTGGGGGCAGTCGTTTATACCCTCGTATTTGCATTGAAGAAATCGTGTTTAATTCGTAGTACTGCTCTAGAAACAGTTACCACTTCTGATCGAATTGCGCTTAGTTATTGGTTAAAATAATTTAATCACAAAATGATGCAAAGTGAGGTGAAGACCAGAGACTTTTCTCAAAAAAGTCAAATTGCGGTAATGATACTAATATATATATTGTAGACATATGACCGAAAATCCTACTGGGTAGCACAAAGAGAACACTGCATTACTTCAAAGCATTTTTACAGTCCTCGGGGACCACCGCAGCTATCGACATTGTCATTGTGGAAAAAATGTCAAGGAGAAATCTTGAGGAAATTGTTACAAATATCACCAAGGTTTGTTCTGCGAAAAGTCTCTTTAACTCAAACATTTGAGTATTTATAGGTCTGCATAGCATGTGATAAACCAACCCCAAAATGTCGTCATTGTAATGCATCTAACGTTCATTGGATCCTTGCCAGGGTGTTAGCCTGTCGTATGGCGGTCTGCAGCTTCCTTCTCCAGGTATCAATGCCATTTCTATGGTCAGGTGCCAGGGATGTAGAGCTTGTCTGATAGCATTATCATAAGACGTCGTTCATCATAACAAAGGACAGCGATCAACACACAATGCTTGCTTGTCTCCCCCCGTCTACAATTTTCATACCTCTGAGATCACCAACAAAATTCGGTCGCACAAGATCCCTGTTATACGGATCGTAGATAAGTAATAGAATCCTGACAGACTGTTAAAAGTTTTTGTCAGCAAGATCGGGCTTCAGTATCATTCTTACAGCAATAGATCCTCTGCTTACAGCGTTAAAATGATACTTTCTTTCCCAAATCAGCAGCTCAAATCTCCCTTAAGATCTTGCTGTAAAGGTTTGATCTTTTATAAGCGAAGGTGTGGAGACTACCCGAGGGTTAATTACTACCACGCAACAGGGTCTTTGCAATTAAACCAGAACTCTATCTGCTCTTCGATGAAACCTTGGCATGATATTTGACCTTCCTTCTATCTATTCACCTCGATGAACACTCGTTCTTCTCTACATTAATCATGCATGAACTCAGCACAGCAGACCAAATAATTATCCGCGTCATTCACTCGCCATCTATTTCAAGCCAATCATACACCTTCACATGGACGCTACAACTTAATTTATAATTACTTAATGTAATCGTACGCTCTAATAGAGTCACACCCAAATACTTCCTCAAAAGTGATCTCCAGAGAAGACGCTGGTCCTATAACTTATGTACATGACCAACAACTACAAAATACTACTTTCAATAAAAGAGTTCAGCATCTAGGCAGAAATTTGTTTCAGGAAACTTTGAACACAACAATGACGGATGATGATGATGACTGATGGTGATGATGATGACTGATGGTGATGATGATGACTGATGGTGATGATGATGATGATGATGATGATGATGACTGATGGTGATGATGATGACTGATGGTGATGATGATGATGGTGATGATGATAATGATGATCATGATGATGATGATGATGATGACGTAACGATGACGCTGACGACGACGATGACAATGATAATGACAATGGTAACAATGGCAGGTTGACTCCTGGCACTTTTTTAAGTCCGTAGTTGATCTAGGACACCTCTGAGAGTTTGTGCGCGTGCGATTCGGATTGTTCTGCGTTTAATTGTGAATACGTCTAGAAATTTCAGACAGACTAAGGTAAGTTATAAATTTCAGTTCAAATGTTGAGACTATAATTAACCTCCGCAAAATTCAAGCATCGAATTTACCCTTGAATGGGTCATACAGCCCAGCTTGCTTAATCCTCGCCTAAAAATCTGCAGCACCACACATTCTTTAAACACAGGCACGAAGCAGGCTATCCTCTAAACCGAAGTCACTTACAATACTTCTACAAAATTCTACAGAGAAAATTCAACAGTCAGAAACAGTGTTATCATCTACTCCATGAACTATATTGGTCAAGTGATACCCATAGTCTGCCATTACAAACACAAATTTATGAAGAGAATAACAGATTAAAGAGCTTATAATAAATAAACAAACATATGCATTCTAGTCTATGAAGGCAGTGATGCTGAACTATTCTCAAGGTTAGATAAACAGGCAGAGAATATGTTTTATAGGGTGTATCTGTGGTTTTTAAAAGGGGCTTATGTCCAATAATGAAGTATATCACCAACATCTGTTGAATAATAAATTCAAATGTGACGTCAACGACGGCTGTGTTGTCAGTGAGGAGCTACCCTCAACTTTCTTTATCCAATGTTCACGAGTGTTCCTGCAACTAAATGACTGTTTAAGAATAATTTGGTGCAGTCCAATAGCAGCATGAAACAACTGTTTTTTGCCTAATTATGGAAAGACTTGCATCATTAATGAGGTTGAAGAGGGAAAACCTGCGCAAAGTTTCTTGTCCTTCCACTCTATCAATTCTCTGGTAGTCAAGCACGCCTTTTTGAAGCTTGAGACAATATTCAAAAAATCTGACTTTCCTGTGGAAACACAGGATAGAAAATTACCACAAGTGAAACCAGAAACTGTCTTTATTGGCTCCAACCTATTGTGTTACTAAGGCAGGAAATTTGGAGCCCATAGCAAACTTTTGTAAGTCATTTCAAGCAAATATACTCCAAGGGAAGAAACGCTCAGGCTTTTACTTGAAAACGCAAATCAGAAAATGCAATCTTACACTAAAAGGAAATCAAAAAAGTATTAACCGCACATCTACAAATTGTTAGCATAATCGTAGAAAAGCACCATTACAATCAATGGCTATTGTATTGCATCTATGTTATGTTTAATGTATAGCAAAAATTATGATGCACAAAAACAAAAGGAGCAATGTATACCCTTTGCCTACTTTATGCCCCATATTTTGATATAACTATCAAGTGGAATACCACAAGAAGTTTTAAGGCTTTTCTGACACAGTCTGGGAGTAGTAAAAGTGAATCAATTGAAAGAATTACACTACATTCCAGACTTCTTCAACACCACAGCAAACTGTCCATAGAACCTAAGGGTAGTTTCTATTTATAGGGTACCTAGTAAAAGCTGTGTCCATTTTTTATTCACCTTTTAAGCTCCACGTTACAAGGATACCGGCATGTCATGTGACAAATCGTCAGTTAATGGCACATGGTATGTTGACACCTTCACAGGATCAAATTTTTCCTGCTCATTTGAAAAAGTGACTGTGTGTTTCTGCATGCACCCATACATTCTGTTCTGTAGACTATTATGTATATTCAGAAAAGGGTTCTGAATAATTTCCTTATACTTGAACGTCTCTGTTGTATTATGAACTGCATCACTAAATACACATCCAATGATGTTAATGTTAGTTCCCATGCGCCTTGTACGCAAGAGACATGAGCACACCTTAAGCTTAGTTGTGTAATTTTCAAATAGGTCAAACAAGTGAGTACGCGTTGTAGTACAAGTGAGTTCTTTTTAGATTCGTTTACCTTCAGGACAAACTAAAAAAAACCCAGTCCCTAAGGTCAATGTCAGATGCAACCAACTCAAGAGTAGTACAACCGGCTATATACTTTCCTGTGGGCATGGACACTTACAAGCAACAACAATAGCACCTCACTTGCAAATTATGAAAGGCCTCTAATACATATAGACATACAAGAAAGTAATTACAGAAAATGTCAGCTACATGTTCTGTAACAGAGTATAAGTTGCCATAGCTGACAGAGGAGTCACCTGCTGTCACAATCATGATAAACCCTTGAATAAGAGAAGGAATTGCTGATCAATAGAAATAAGAAAGTTACAGGCTGGGTCAAAGGCTGACCAGAGTAAAGTGAGAGCTGATAACAGAATTGGAAATTGGCCAATATCTTTGACTTGAAAAAATGCTTTTGTAAGAAAGGACATGAGGTAGGTGTACTTATGGCAAAGACACTGACCCTGAGTATCATTATAAGGAAGAAGTTAGTGCAGCATTGATAAGCACTGGAGAACGTTTTGGTACTTAGTCCAATGACTCATCTCAAAACAACAATTTCTTCATCAGAAAGCACATGAAGAAAACAGAAGACTGGTACAAATGACAAGTGTGGCAAGGATCAGGATTGGGTGCCATATTTCCGATGATGAAGAATATCTTACAACATGAAAAGCATGGTAGCTTTTCTGAGAGACGCAATTTGGCTTCATAAGTGGGGAAGTAGTTATAAATACAATATTTCTTTCAAGACAAGTGTGCTAAAAGGAGGCCAGTATAAACCTACTTTCACACTTGCTGAACTTGAACATTCCTTTGCCCAGCCTTTATGTCGAACTTACCAGCAGCTGTGCAAGGAAAATCCAACAACAAAACTGCATCACTTTAAATGCAGGTAGTGCCATAGTAGTGTGTCATACACTGTGGAGAGTATGTCCCTGACAGCCAATAATACACTCAATATTTGAACAGGTTTTGCTGATGAGGAAGTATCATGAATGCATATGAGACGACATATTAAATGCAGTCAATTTAGTCTATTGTGGCTGGAAGGTGTTCTGTTGATTTCTACTTCTGCTAGTCTTCAAGAAGTACCATTGCTTGATACAAATTTATCCCATTGGCAACTGTCTATTTGAGATTTCAAGATATTTAATGCCATGCATGGCACCAAAACAACAAAGTTAGAACATAGAGAGCTTAAATACAATTGTGTTCATTGTGAATTTCAAGGGTTCAAAATGCTGCTAACTACAACAATTAATGAATGAAACAAAGTGCTACTTACTACAATGTATCCAAGATAATGCAAACATTTTTGCATTTACTTGAGGATAACATCATCTATACAAGTCTGTATTTAAAAACGATGATATTTTGAATGTGTTTATTTTACTTCTTCAAATTTTCAGATATAATTGCAAATTAAGCATCAACCTTGAATAATCAATTTAAAAAGACCCTTGACTGCCTCATTATACCCTCCATTCCACCCCACCTCAAGGTTTCACCCCACACCCCAAAAATTTAGATAACTATTCCTGAAATCCATCATATCGAACCAAAGTTGGAGATCTTACTCTGGGGAGCTTGAATATGATATACTTGGTAGTCAAGGTACACTCAGATATGTGCATTTTATAACATAGACATGGATGGAATATCCTTCTTATCAAACTCACCTAAATCAACTGGCTCACTCTGGCTGGGCAATAGGCTTTGCTCGAAATCGAGTATG